>SNQJ01S0015335.1:205384-229448 GCA_010110895.2 Picea sitchensis
TGCGGATGGATTAGAGCCACTAAGGAAAACAAAATCAGAACCTACCTCACCTTTCCGATCTCCCATCACACCTACTTCACCCATGCCCACTCTTGATCCTAAAATTGCTAAATTGACCACATCTCTCAAAGGACCTAAGCCTTCCTCAAAGATCATTGATTCTTCCCCAACTATAGAAGAGATACAAAGGGAAAACCATCATCTTCTCCAACAATTAGAAGAGAGGAAGACAATAGATGCACACCTTCATCATGACAATGCAGTCCTTCAGGAAAACGTTAACTCCCTTCAGCGGTTGGTCGATGGGATGACCCAATCTAACTGCAACTTAAGAGAACAATTAAATAAACATAAGAGGCACAAGGCTAAGCCTACACAGCAAGAAGGAGAGGCTTCTAAAGCCGACCCTCCTCTTCAAGCCTAGTTCTGAGGGATGACTTCTTTTTGTTTGCAGTGGGACCTGCAAAATCGTAGGTGTGGGGGTATGTTGGGCCCAAGATATGATCATCTTCATGATGTTATTATACACTTTTTTCCATATGTACATATGCATTTTTTATCTTTCAAAGGATCTTTTTGAAGAATTTTGTGGTAAAACGATACAATAGGCATGAGGTACATATAATTCATGTTTTGTGATTCAATCGAGTTTAATTTATCATATTTTATGATTTCCAAGAGTTAATTCATGTTTTTATGCTATTACAGGGCAAAACGCACCATGTTTCTTGGTCCAGCACTCATTCTGACACTTGATCCAGCACTCATTCTGGTACTTGATCCGGCACTCGTTTCGGCACCCAGTATTGCACAAAAACGTAAGGCAAGTTGGCGGTTATGGTATTGGCGGCCAGTGGTGGACAAATAGAGCACATGGGTTTTGTTTGTCATCACCCCCTCCAGCTACTAAGCTCAAGACAACTCAATTTTAGTTGTCCAAAGAGGGCGATTATTGGGTTCCTCCATTTTGTTAGTTAAGGATGCATTTAATGTAATTTTCTGAATTTAGAGGTGATTCGACCCTCCTATGGTCGACCACTTGGGTTGTAAGCTTATAAATACTACCAGGATGATCATTAGATTGTTAAGCAAGTAGAATAGCCATCAGATTGGAGACAAACTCGTTGTACTCTGTTTTTCATTTTTCACATTGCCAAAATAGTGCCAGAACTGCGTTTTTTATTTTCATGGTGAATTCGGCCTGCTAAAGTTTGTGGTGTGCTTGTAGAGGGTAGCCACGACTTGTTGGGGTCCCACTAGTAGTCTGGTGATGTTTAATGTGTTTTTTATACATTTCATAATTTAGATTGTCTTTTATTTCCTGTACATGAATGTTTTATGTTTTAAATTAACTAGCTGTGATTTAATTGTTTTATTGTTCTTTTGCAGGTTAGTGTGATGAGTTATGTTAGCATGAATTAGTCTCATAGGCTAGGGATAGACTTGCAAGTCTCTACACTAACTCCATATGCATCTAGATATCATATTACACTTTTATTTATGATCTTACAGTCAAGTTTAAAACAAAGTTGTTTTTAGAATAAAACAGAGTTCTATTTGGGTTTCATTTGACAGGGATCTTTGATGGATGGATAGATTTAATTTCTTAATCATAGTTTGCTTGTCTTAGTTTTAGATAGAATTCATTTGTCTAGTTGTTAGTTAATTGTCAATTTACTTTTTAATAAGCATAGTTTAATTTATGTTTTAATTCATTTTCTTATCATAGCTTGAATGATTAANTAAAATAGACATAGTATAGTTTCCTTTCACGCAATTTCCTTTCATAGATTAAAATGAAATTAAATTCCTTAGTTAGATAATGATGATATCATTATGATGTTAATGGTTTGTACATGAATATGTAGGGTATTTAACGTTACTTTTATCATGGCTAAGTTTTCATTGGACTGTTTACTTCACACCTTTCATTTTGCCATTGAAATTAGTATTGAGCTTATACCATTAGAATTGTCCTTTGTGGTTAAGTGTCATCAAGATATCATCCATCACCACTGAAGGCATTCACACAAACACCAACATTACATTTGAATGTTTCATAGATTAAAGATAGTTTCTTTCTTTCATAAGTTAGAAGAGATAGTTTCTTGTTTTCATAAGTTTAGTTGGTAGTCTTTCTTGCTTTCTTCTTGTGAATGATCACAACCGTCACATCTATTCTCGGAGATAAGCCGCTACCATTCCAACAAGATTGTTTCCGCTGCATTTTATAGTTTCAGCTTATTTCCTTATTGAATAGAAAACTAGTTTTACTGTATCTCTATCATTTTGTGTTAAGCACCTGTTAATAATTTGTATTCATTTTGTTCTACTCATAAAATATGGGTCAATGGTATCAGAGTAGTCTGCTCCTTGTCGTCTTAATTCATGTCTCCAACGAGGTCGAAGTACAAAGGGTTGGGTCTCGAGCTTGTTTCTCTTGAGGAAAAAAACTCGCGCATGCCTGTTAGCACTAGAATTCACCTCTAGATTGAAGCATAGGTAAGCCCAGTACCCATCAGTTTTTATTTCATGGTAAATAAAATTAAAGGAGGTCGAATGGGCGCAGACTCAAGAAAATATCACTTTAACTCAGAAATTTGAACCAGGAAATGCATGAGCAAGAGAGGTCTTGATTTAACTTTAGTCAGTAAGTTGTAATAGAGGGTGATTAGGGGAAGAACAAGTGAGGATATGTAGAGGTCTTCTATAGAAATCAGGTCTTTCAGCAGCCTAAGGAAGAAAATATTCAAGAACAAGATCCTCTTGGACCTAAAACTTCAGGAAATTGAGAGAACGCTACAACAACACTGCAATCAAACCTCCATTGTAACACAGTCACAACAATTCATGTGAATCCTTCAATCATGAAACTCTCAGTATCATGTGAAAAAGAGTTAATAAAGAAGATGACTTAGATTAAACAAGAAGTCTGAAATCTTATTACATAATAGAGAACCAGAGCTGAATCAAAACATTACAATCAAGAGCCTAGCTCAACCATCGACACTAACAAAATATGGGAAAAACACCTATATACTTGGAGCAAAAACAACCAAATCCTACTCGAGCCTTTGCATTGAAGGCATTAGGTCTGCATGCTTCTGGCAGACTTTGCATGTAGTCACCTATCGAATGTGAGCTTCAGTCAGACGCAATCGTTCTTTAGAATAGACCTGTAGAGGAGTCGACTTGCTGATAGTCCTTCCCTGGGATTTCTATTTATGGTGGAATTGATGTTCAACCGCCACCACCTTCTTCAATAACTTCCTTTCTCGGGATCGGGAAGGCCCAAGTTAACTTTGCACCTGTAGAACTTGGTTGCCTTTGCATTCTTCCAACTGGATCCACGTCAGAAGCTCGGGGGGGGAGGCTAGCAGGCAGATGTGGATGAGGATCTCATGAGGCGATTAGCATGATCAGCATGGAAATGTGTGAGATATGGCCAGGTGGACGAACGTGGATGGGAAGCGGAGATAGAAGAGAGGTTGAGATGATGGAGAGAAAGGGGTAACGGAATAGGTGGGGACGACATGGAAGACAGATGTCAGGAAGTGAGAGAGATAAGGGAAAGGGAAACGATGAGCAGAAGATAGGTGGAGGAATTGGGAGGCGTGAGATGAATGGGAATATGTGACAGGCATATGGTAGCACAAGAGGAAAATAGGTGGCAGGAGGAGTGGGCAGCGATATCGAGAGGTGGTAAGCGGTTTAGCTTGGAGGGCAGGGGGGTCTGATTTGGATCTTGAGCCGTAGATCTAAGCGATGCAGATCTTGGCTACCCAGATCTACGCGCCCCTTAACACCACACCCTGGGGCATAAAAACTTAGAATAAGCAACATTAGTGGATTTTAACTCACTTCTTGTCATTTTTTCGCCAAAATTCCATTTCCTAAGGAAAACACCCCTGATCAACAATGTGTGTTAACATCAGGCTCTATGGGGGATAGAGTCCTCCCTTCAAGGCTCTAAGAACTCTTTTGTAGCTTTATTTCCCTACTGTTGGGTTGGAGTCATGTATAAAACTGAAAAACAAAAGAAAAACAATATTTACAAAGGCATGGGATCCACTCATGGCTCGAGTGATGAACTTTTTCAGAAAATGCCCATTTACAGGGCCACTAAAAACTTCATCACCCTCCAAATTATGCAAATTGTAAGTGTTATTTGGAAATTTCTTAGAGATTTTGAAGGGTTTGATACACAAGGCTTCAAATTTACCATGCTTTTCCCTATCCTGCCTAGGTGCATCCCACTTGAGTACTAGATATCTCAGCTGGAAATCCTCTTTATTTCTCTTCCTGTCAAAGGCCTGCTTGATCTTCTGTTGATGTTCATGTTCTTTGTTCAACATATGTTCTCTAGTCTACTGCACATCTACCAGCTCTTGTATTCTTCTGATCATATCATTAGGCTCCCCTTGGTAGTCTTGGAATAATTTCTCCACCAGCAAGGCCGGCTAAGAAGGAACGATGGCCTCAATCCCATACACAATATGAAAAGTAGAGATACCCAGAGATCTCTTTGTTTCCACTCTGTCAGCCCATGGAGCGAATTTGAGCTTCGAATCCCATGCTTTCTTGTTGTCCTCTAGCAGTCTTTTGATAATCTTTATAAGGATTTTGTTAGAGGACTTTGCTAGTCCATTTCCTCGGGGATAGTAGGGGGTGAAGTGGATCATTGAAATTTCGAACTGCTCACAGAATTTGACCAATGGCTCGGCCTTGAAGGATGCAACGTTGTCAATGATGATTTTGTTCGGACAACCAAACCTTGCCATAAAATCTTCAAGGAAACCAATGACTACTTTGTGAGAAGCATTCCTTGTGGGAATAGACTCTATTCATTTGGTGAAATAATAGGTTTCAGTTAAGATCCATCTGTGTTGACCACTTGAAGCAGGATGAATTTCCCCAATAAAGTCTAGGCCCCACTACTGAAAAGGTCATGCAACTACCACAGGGCTCAATGGAAGAGACTTGAGTTGCTTCTTCCCAGAGAAATTTTGGCACTTAACACAAGCCCTGACCTTTACACAAACATCAGTGAATAGAGTAGGCTAGAAGTACCCAGCCCTGAGAATTTTATAGGTTGTGGTTCTCCAGAAGTGATGTCCCCCACATAGGTTGTCATGAAAGTCAAACATAATCCTCTGGGCCTCTTGTGGGTCTAAACATCTCAGGAGTACACCTAGAGGGTCTTTCCAATACAAGACCTGGTCAATAAGGCAATATCTAATCACTTTGAGTTTTAAGGCTCTAGCCTTGATTTTCCCCATTCCTTCAGGAGGTCTTAACTCTTGCACAAAAAATATAATCTCTTTGTACCAGGTGCACTCTGCCAATGGAGGGCTTATTGGTGGGCCTACTTCAGACAACTTGGCTTGTTTCTTTTCTGAATAGGTGTCGATGAAGTTGACCCCCAGAACTTTACAATTAGACTCAGTCAATAGCTTGGCTAAACCTTGGCCTTTAACTAGTTTGGTGGGCTTTATTTCCAGATCAAATTCAAGGATCTTGGCAATCCATTTGCTCCTTCTTCCATCTATGTCAGTCTGAAAGAGAATGTCCTTCACAGAAGTTGAAAGGACATATGCGATAACCTTTGAATGCAGGACATAGATTCTAAAAGCCTTGAGAGCCTTCACCAAGGCATAGGCCTGCTTCTCCATGATGTAATATTTTATCTCAGTGTCCCTTAGTGCTCTGCTGAAAAAGGAAATAGGTTGCTCCATCCCTTCAACATTTTTCTGCAATAAGACAGCTTCTACTGTATCAAAAGAAGCAAAAGAAAAAATCAGAAAATATTTGGAGTAATCAAGACTGATAAGCACAGGTGCCTCAGTCAATGCTTTCTTGATTTGGTCGAAATAATTTCTGGACTCAGCAGTCCATTTCACTTCATTCCCCTTCCTAAGTATGGTTGTAATATGATTTACTAGTTCAACAAAATTTGAAACAAACCTTCTCAGAAAATTAATTTTTCCCAAGAAAGACTAGACTTCCTTCCTAGATCTCTGGATTGACAAGGCTTGAATAGATTCCACCCTGCTTGAATCAATCCTAACCGCTTCAATTGATACTATGTGCCCCAACAATTTTCCCTCTCACATGGCGAACAATGACTTTTTAGGATTAAGGGAGAGACTGGACCTTATGCATTTCAAGAATACCCTTCTAAGAGGTTGACAGTGTTCTTTATCAGACCTGGAGAAAATTGTAATGTCATCCAAATAGATGACCACAAATTTATCCCTTTCTCCAATTAAGGCGATGTCCATGGCTCGCTGAAAGGTTGCCCCTATTTTCATCAATCCAAAGGGCATTTTAGAATACATGAATGTTCCCCAAGGAGTGGTGAAAGATGTCTTTTCTCTATCTTCAAGAAGGATAGAGATCTGATTGTAGCCTGAAAAGCCATCAATCATGGAAATTTTGGATCCACCTGTCACCCTCTACAATATGTGTTCCATCTTTAGAAAAGGGTAATTGTCCTTTTTAGAGCTTCTGTTCAGGTTCCTGAAATCAACACATAATCTAATTTTCCCATTATTTTTTCTTACTGGGACCAGGTTGGCTACTCACGGTGAATATCTCAAAGGGACAGTTATTTGGGCGTCCAGTAGCTTCTTTACCTCCCTTTCCATAATAGGTAGCAACATAGGATTTATTTGTCTTAATTTCTACCTAAATGGTTTGGCCTCCTCTTTCAATGGGATCTTATGCTCAATGACACTTGTGTTATATGTTTTGAGATATTCATAGGTCCAGGCAAACACATCAGAAAATTCCCTTAATATCTTAGCATACTCGGCCCTTTTCTCCCTCGACAAGCTGCTTTACAGCTTGACAAATTTTGGATCCTCCTTTATGCCAATATTGCACTCATCCACATCGGCTTCCTCATTTGAGGCTTTACCCTTTACTGCCACATGATTTCTGTCAAATAGTCTTTCCAAAGGAACTAGTCCCTTTGGGAGGTGATTGCTAAGAAAATGAACAATATGATGATTAGCAATTTTGTTCAGAAAAACATCAGCATGAGGATTTAATTCAGAATCGGGATCCTGATCAATGTGTAATGCAGAAAATTCATCAACAATTTCCAAGAATATTTTGATCTCGAGATCATATTCAAACACCTTCTAATGATTGACATTATCAAGTATAGAGGGTCTATGTTTAACTTTTACATCATAACTAAGATTAGGTGGAAGAGGGACTCTGAAATTACTTGCTGAGGCAGCCAAAGAATCAACCAGGGCATTCTCTTCCCTTGGAATAAATCAAATGTTGAAAGCTGAGAAAAAATTGTCAACTAGATACTAGACTTCATTTCTATAAATCCTAAGCCGAGGGTGCTTGGCTTGATAAATTTTTTTGATATGATGGACAATTAACTCGACATCCCCAAACATTGATACCTCTTTGATCCCCATTTCCTTTGCATCCCTCAAACCCAAAACAAGAGCTTCATACTCTGCCACATTATTGGTAGTTTCAAATTCTAATTTGTAGGACAGAGATATAATCTCTTGAACAGGTGAAACAAGGACCACTCTAGCACCAACCCCTTCTCTTGAATAGGCTCCATCAGAGAACATTTGCCAAACATAAGTGACTGGAGGAGATTCTCCATAGAGAATAATAGACTGTTTTCTAATTTCAAGAGGTGGTTCGGGAGCATCAGTAATATGCAATAAGCTATATCCCAAATCAATATCAAGGGAAAAAATAGGATGGTTGGTGGGGTCAGAATCATCATTGATAATGTAGGCCAGTTGATCTTCTCTGTACAATCTTTTATGCTCCCTTCTGAACATAAGAATGGTAGCATATGTGAGGTCCATATGCAATGTTCCTCCGAGTCTCTTTATCCAAGATATTGACAATAGCATGTTGAACATGGGGGGAACATAAGCTACCACGATATCCATGACCACACTTTTCATGGGAAATTGAAACAAGGTCATGACCAGATCTTTAATGACCCCAAGGCACTGCACTTTCCTAGAATCAAAAGAATACAAATCATGGTAAGCTTTTGTGATTTCTAGTCCAAGTTCATCCATGATAGATTTGGGCATGATATTATGAGAGGCCCTTGAGTACATCAAACAATTATGTAGCACCTTGTCATGTATGGGAGGGGGGGGCATTATGAGAGAAATTATAATGTTAGTGAGGTGTAGAAGCGAGGGGATGAATCATCTTTGTCTTCTATCAAAGGACCTAGAATTACTGCAAGCTTTTCATCTTGAAGATTAACTAAGTCTTAGGGGTGAGATGTAGGCTTGGACTGTAATAGCTTAGAGAGAGACCTTTTAAAATATTCGTGCTTGACTAGCTCTGAAAGGGGTACAGGGATCCTAATCTTCTAAATTTCATGCTCAAAGTTGAAAGAGGAGGGGGGCTTCAAAATTTATTTTATTTCTGGGACAAGACCTTTGGCTAATGGTGAGGGATTCTATGTTTTCTTCTCACTGTTGTTGTTCACTGCGTCTTTAGCATGCTTCTCTATTCTGGAAGGCTGATCAGGGACATCAGACTTCCCTTCTTTCTTATTAGACCTGAGGTTATATTTATTGGGACTACTATTGGTCTTCTCCCATTTACTCAACTCATTTATTTGGTTTTCCATGAGGGACTCCTCATATGTAGATTGGGTCAAATGGGGAAATGGGGAGGTGTCTCCAAGACAATGGATTTTGGGATCAAGCTCTTCCTCCTCTCCTTCTTCATCAGCAATGAGATTATTTTTAAGACGGGTTTGGATTTTCTGATGATACCTATCTTTGTTTCTAGGATCTCTTGGAAGTAACTAAGGGGCTCTGAAGTTGCCTCTGCTTTCAACATTTTGGGAACTCTTATAACTCTATTTCCATTGAAATTTCATCTTCTCCATATATGCAGATAGAGATTGTAACATCTTGGTCAATTCATCTACTTCAGGGTGGGATGCAGAGGAACCTGAGGTTGAATCTTCACATCTCCCTCTTTCTCTTTCTCTATCAGTTTGTTCTTGAGTCTGTCAACTGCCAACACATTGGATTCTACTTCCATGGATACATCTTTCATATGAGCCAAGGTGGTATCTCTTCTTTCTCTTAACAGGAGGCAAAAATCAGGATCAAAAGCACTAGCATAAGTAATTTTAGCAGAGGCTTTTGTAGGATTTATCTCAACAGGGGTCTTATTGTACATTTTGTTGAATCTTTTGGAGAAATCAGAGATAGAATCTCCCTCTTTTCTTTTTAGGGACCCAAACTCTGTGATATAATACATAAAGTCTTTTTTATCCCCACATTGTCTCAAGAAGACATCATCTAAAGCCTCAATCCTAGCAATGGACCCAGTGGTTAATCCTCTAAACCATTTTCTATCCTCACCATCAAGGCTCTAGACAAAAACTCTCATCCATACATCTTCATTTTCAATATTTAGATTATCTGCATAACTGTAGAAGAAAACAAGGTGTTCTTCAACAATTATATCTTCTTCCCCAGTGAATTTGGGCATGTATTTTAGGTAGTCTCTAGTAGGGAGAGAATTCATTTTTTGAGGTAGGACCAGAGGGGCATATCTTGCAACCACTATGGAATCCATTATGTTCCTAGGGGGATTAGTGCCTACCATTGGGATGTGAGGTGGGGGAGAACCAAGAGGGGATGGATCTTGGATAGGGGAGACTGGGGGTGTGTTTCTGGGAGGAAAGGGAAACAACAGAGGATTAGGGGAGAAGGATAGAAGGCTTGAGGGAACATAGGTTTCCCTCTCTGTAAAAGAAACAACTCTAATAGGGGGAGGAGTGGTAAAACCCAGAGTGAGAAAATATTCTGAGGTCCTGGACCTAAACCATGGTACAACTTCAGGGGAGATAGTAGTTACAATACTTTCTCCTTCCAATCCTCGACCAGGAGAAGATATCTCAGTAGGAACACTCCCAAACTTTAAGCTTCGGGAAACTCCAGCAGACGGTATAACAGGAAAAGGAGATGCAAATTTTGGAGTTTCTAAACGAGGATGGTGAGAATCATCAAAAATACCCGGATCAGCAGTAGAAGTACCTCCTTGAAGGGTCTTTCCCTTTCTGATAATTTTCTCTAGGTCCACTTCAAGTGTTGCTAAAGGTATTTGTGGAGTAGACCTCATTTGTCTACCTCTGAAAGCCATAGTTGAAACCGTGGAGTCACTAGGTGCACAGTTGCAATATTCAATGTTCTAAGTTCTGATGCACCTCAGAACCAGTAAGCTTTGTCGTTCAATCCCAGGGAAAATCTTCAATTTGTCCCTGGAAACGATGCCAGAAATGATAGCACTAGAAGTCCTCTCTGGATTGTAGCAGAGGTAATCCCAATACCCATCAGTTTTTATGTCATAGTAAATAAAATTAAAGGAGGTCGAATGGGCACAGACTCAAGAAAATATCGCTTTAACTCAGAAATCTGAACCAGGAAATGCATGAGCAAGTGAGGTATTGAGTTAACTTCAGTCAGTAAGTTGTAATAAAGGGTGAGTAGGGGAAGAATAAGTGAGGAGATGTAGAGGTCTGCTATAGACATCAAGTCTTCCAATAGCCTAAGGAAGAAAAGATTCAAGAACAAGATCCTCTTGGACCTAAAACTTTGGGAAACTGAGACAATGCTACAACAACACTACAATCAAGCCTCCATTAAAACATAGTGACAACAATTCATGTGAATCCTTCAATCATGAAACTCTTAATATCAGATGCAAAAGAGTGAATAAAGAAGTTGATTTAGATTAAAAAAGAAGTCTCAAATATTATTACATAATAGACAACCAGAGATGAATCAAAACATTACAATCGAGAGCCTAGCTCAAACATCGACACTAACAAAATATGGGAAAAACTCCTATATGCTTGGAGAAAAAATAACCAAAGCCTGCTCGAGCCTTTGCATTGAAGGCATTACGTCTGCATGCTTTCTGGCAGACTATGCATGTAGTCCCCTATCGAATGTGATCTTCAGTCAGATGCAATCATGCTTCAGAATGCACTTGCAGAGGAGCTGACTTGCTAACAGTCCTTCCCCGTGATTTCTATTTATGGTGGAAACAATGTTCAGCCGCTACCACCTGCTTCAATAAATGCCTTTCTCGGGATCGGGAGGGCCCAAGTCAACTTTGCACCTGTAGAACTTGGTTTCCTCTGCATTCTTCCATCTGGATCCATGTCGGAAGCTCATGGGGGAGGCTAGCAGGCAGACATGGATGAGGATCTGGTGAGGCGATTGGCACAATCGACATGGAAAACAGACGAGAGAAGGCTAGGTGGACAAACATGGATGGGAAACGAAGACAAAGGAGAGGCTGAGATGATGGAGAGAAAGGGGTAACGGAATAGGTGGGGACAACATGGAAGATAGATGTCAAGAAGTGAGAGGGATAAGGCAAAGGGGAACAATGTGCAAAAGATAGGTGAAGGAAGCGGGAGGCATGAGATGAACGGGAAGATGTGATAGGCATACGAGAGTGCAAGTGGAAAATAGGTGGCAGGAGGAGAAGGAAGTGATATCGGGAGGTTGTAAGTGGTCTAGCTCGGAGGGGGGGGGTAGCGGTAAGAGGTATTGAGTGGGGGGGTCCGAGTTAACGAGGAGGTTCCATGTTAGTGGGGCGCCCATGCTTGAAAACCACTTAACTCGAGACCCCCCCCCAATTAAAGGCAGAATATCGGGGGGGTTCTGATATGGATCTTGAGCCGTATATCTGAGCACATATATCTCAGTCGCAAAGATATACACACCCCTTAGCACCTCACGCTGGGGCATAAAAACTTAAGATAAGCGACATTAGTGGGTTTTAGCCCGCTTCTTTTCATTTTTTCGCCAAAATTCCATTTCCTAAGGAAAACACCCCCGATCAACAATGTGTGTTAACAATGCCCAAGTGACCTCTCATGGCAGGAGAAAAGAAATATGATGGGATAGGATATCCTTTCAAACTTTCAATTAAGGAATCCCTCATGCAACAAAGGAATGAGATGATGGATAGTTTCGCGTAAATCTTTCAGCGGCTACCAACAAGCGACAAATCTTCTTCTAGCAGAGGTGCCACCCCGTTCAAGGTATAAATAAACTTCAATATTCCTATGTTCAAAGGTCAAATAGACGCAGATGTTGTAGAAAAGTGGTTGAATCTATTAGAAGGGTACTTTTTTGTCCATAACTTTTCGAATAAAGAAAAGATTACTTTTGCACTCCTCAAAGTCGTTCCCCATGTCGTTCCCTCCTTATTTATAGTCATGGCCACCTAGGAATCCTTCAGGGATGCTATTAATGAACAATACTACCCTGTCAGAAGTTATGATGACTTGTATACAAAATGGACCACACTACGGTAAGAAAGAGACCAAGCAGTGCTAGATTTCACAAATATCTTCCATACCTTGCGCACCAAGTTGGGTATCAAAGATTAAGAGTGACATATAGTGCTCAAGTATCATGGTGCTTTGCATAGATACATCCAAACCGAAATGGAATTTTTGGACATCTCATCCTTGGGCGCAACCTACTGATATGCCTTCAAAATCGAGCAGAAGCTCAAACAAAAGACACAGCAATTTGGGCCTGGGAACCCCTCACAACAAAAGCTAGGAAAGGGTGGCCCCAACCCACAAAACAAAGGACAGAGAAAACATGGATAGTATCAGGAAAACTAGTCCAAGCCACAAGCAAAGAAGGACACCATAAAGACAAAGAAAGATATCGGGAAGTGGTGCGACTTCCATAAGAGCCCTTGGCATAACACTATTGATTTTCTCTCATAGAAGTCACTGGTGGCCGAAGTGAAAGCCTATGAATCAGATGTGGGTTCTGACTTTGAACCAGAATCATAAAGGGGAAGACAGATCATTGAAGCGGAACCCAGTGCCACCGTTTCTACCACCAAGCTCCAACCTGGTGAACTAGACGAGCCAAAAGAAGGAGAGCGCCTCTTCCATTCAAATATGTGGGTAAAAGGCACCCCGCTGCACTTCATCGTTGATAAAGGTAGCCAGAAGAACCTCATCTCAGCAGAGGTCATCAAGCGACTGGCCCTGCCAACAATGTCGAACCCACAACCCTACACCATTGGATGGCTCTGCCAAGGAAGCGATCTCCGCGTCAGCCAACAATGTCGACTATAGTACAACATGAAGCCCTTCAAAGATGAGGTATTGTGTGACGTTTCTCCTCTCAAAGTTTGTGATGTTCTTTTGGGAAAACCTTATTTATGGAAACGACATGTTGTATATGAGTCTAGGCCTCATAGTGTTATTATTACTTTGAACAGGGAATTGTACAGGATACCCGAGGCATTCCCATCTAGTGCCATTTCCTTGATCTTTTCTAAGCAATGCAGGAAGGTCATCTCTCAGACAGGGAAGTTTTTATTCTTCATGATTCACACTCATAATAATCAAAATATCACAGCTACATTCAGGGTCTCTACGGCCAACATCTCCACACAGCAAAAGCAGGTAGATAAGGTTGTGGAAAAATACTCAGATATCGTCTCCTGACCTACCGAGGTACCTCTGCACTTCCAAGTCAAGCACCCCATTGATATGACCCCCAATGCACCACTGCCCAATGGGCCAGTCTATCGTTGCTCTCTGTTAGAGAATGAAGAGATCAACTGATAGATCCAATAAATTCTCCATAATGGGCACATCCATCCCATATCATCACCTTGCGGGAGCCCAATCGTGTTGGTATAGAAGAAATATGGAACCTGGCGACTCTGCATTGATTACCGAGCTCTGAATAACATCACAGTCAGAAACTGGTACCTGATTCCATGAATCGATGACCTCCTTCATCAACTCATGGGGGGCAAATAATTTAGTAAGATTGATCTGAATTTTGGATACCACCAGGTCTCGATAGAACAGACATATGTATGGAAGACCACCTTCAAGTCAAAGGAAGGCCTTTTTGAATGGTTGGTCATGCCCTTTGGTTTGACAAATTCTCCAGCCACTTTCATGAGGATGATGGACAATATCCTGCGACCATTCACCAATACTTTTGTAGTGGTGTATCTGGATGACATTCTCATTTATAGCAAGACTTGGGTTGAACACTTGCAACATATTCAGCAGGTTCTGCACACCCTAGGGAAACACAAGCTATACACCAACCTGGAAAAATGCTCCTTCGGCATGGACAGGGTCCATTACCTGGGCTACATCATTGATTAGCATGGCGTACATGTGGATCTAGCCAAGATATAAGTCATCCATGACTGGTCGGCCCCAACCACACTCACTAAGATTCAGACCTTCTTGGGCCTTGCCAATTTCTACCGTAGGTTCGTGTTGGGATTCTCCCATATTGCATGGGCCCTCATCCAAATAACCAGGGGTGGTGGTAAGGTGAAATTTGCATGGCGTCGGTCCCAACAACAAGAGTTCGATGATTTCAAGCAGTGCTTGTGCTCAGCCCCATTAATTTCACTACTTGACCTGCAACAACCCTTTGATATCGAGACAAATGCTTTAGACTATGTTGTGGGCATCGTTATCACTCAGCACAACCACCCCATGGTCTATCATAGTGAGACACTATCATATGTTGTTCGTAAGTACCGTACTTACGACAAAGAAATGTACTCCATTGTGCAAGCCTACCGCTAGTAGAGACATTACATTCTTGGGAAGGAGACATTCATCCATACTGATCATAAGCCATTGCAGTTCATGCAGACATAAGGAAAATATTCTTTCACTCAATGTTCGATAGGTAGTAGCAAAGTCAGAGTCATTATTGTATTATTTTGTCCATTTGGATGTCCCATGTCCACAAGAGTTAAGAATTATGGTTAGCATTGCTACTAGGGGACGAATGAGGCAATCTACAACATGGTTCGTGCTACTCTTCTTGTACTTGATATTCAAGTGGAATTGTTGTAGGTACATGGACCACTTATGATGGTGGTCATTATGTAAGTTTCCTTGTGTCTACATGAATTGCAGAGGTCTTTGATCAATGCGGATGATCGTTTCCTTCTCCATAATGCAATGCTTCCACTTTCAACATGCTTTCAAAATGGAGTACAAATATTTGTCATAGGTGGGGTATCTGCAAACAAAATCAGATAAATTTCCAGTGTGATAGTCTACCAGATTCCCCTACTAAGTGAGGACTGCATCGATAACATAATATGAAGCAGTTGTCTTAATATCAAATGGTTGTTGCAAATCTGGAAGAATGAGGATTGGTGTTGAGCAAAGGCAGAATTTCAAATCCTTGAATGCTTTCTGTTGGGGTGAGGGCCACACAAACTTGGTCTTTGTTCCACCCTTGGTTGCCTTGCTTAGGTACCAAGCGATATGAGAGAACCCCAACACAAATCAGCGATAAACTTTTGTGAGGCCCAAGAAGTTGTTGAGCTCGGTCATTGTCTTTGGGGTCAACCAATCGCAGATGAATTAGATCTTGGTTGGTTCCACATGTACACCCCACGCATCAACGATGTATCCCAAATATTGGATCCATTGCATGTTGAAGGAACACTTCTCCAAATTGGAATATAAATTATGTTGTTGTAGGGTTCCCAATACCTTATGAATATGCTTCAAATGTTCCTCCCAAGTTTTGTTGAAGATGAGGATGTCATCCAAATATACAACGACAAAGGAGTTTGTGAATGGCCATAATATATCATCCATCATCCGCATGAATGTGGTCGGGGAATTAGTCAATATGAAAGGCATGACCAACCAGTTAAAGAGACCTTCTTTAGAATTGAATTTTGTCTTCCACACATCATTTTTCTCAACCAACACTTGGTGGTAGCCTGACTTTAGATCAATATTGCTGAAAAACTTGGCTCCCTTGAGATGATCGAGAATATCATCAATCTGGGGAATTAGTTATTGGTTCTCAATTGTGATATTTTTCAGGGCTCTGTAATCAATACAAATTCATCATGTCCCATCCTTCTTCTGTACCAGAATAATTGGGCTCCCGCAAGGAAAGGATCTTGGTCAGATGAGACCCTTTAGAATTAGCTCTTGGATCTAGAGTTTGATTTCTTCATTCTCCATAACAGAACATATGTATACATATCCATTAGGAAGAGGAACATCAGGTTTCATATCAATGGATTTCTTTATATTACAGTGCACAAGCACCCCAGTAAGCGAGGTGAATATGTCTTTCTACTCATCTACTATTCCTTCCACATGTTGTTGTTGGGTAGAGAGACCCAGTGCAAAGGTTTTGGTAGTTGTAGTGACCTTATGTTCACCTCCTGATCAAACCATATAGAGGAAAAATATATTGGTCTAAGAGACCACCTTTCCGCATTTATTCGCAGATATCAAAGAGACTGCAGTGTTTGGGACTACCTCCGGTATCCTGTATAGTTGATATCCCAAAGTAATAATGACACTACGGGGCCTAGATTCATAAACAACATGACTCTTCCACATATATGGTTGTCCTAGAAAAACATCACATAATCCAAGGGGGGAAATATCACACAATACGTCATGTTTGAAGGGTTTGACATCATAGTGTAGGAGACATTGTTGGCTGGCATGGATGTTGCATCCCTGGTTGAGCCAGCCGATGATGTATGGCTGAGGATTTGGTGTTGTTGTCAAGTTCAATCTATTAACAACCTTTTTTGAGATTAATTTCTTTTGGCTACCACTGTCAACAACGAAATGGAGTGGGGTTCCCTTCACCCACATCTGTGAGTGGAAAAGGGGCTACCCTTCTTCAGGATCCTCTGGTTCCTCAGGCTATAATTTTGTGGTAGCGACGGTAACACTCAGTTCTGCATTAATGATCCATATTAATTTTTATGGTTTTGAATCAAAGTCTGAGTCAATATCTAACCCTAGGGATTTTTTCTCAGCCAACAAAGACTATTTGGAGTGACATTCATTAGTATTGTGCCAAGGGATTTTGTGGAACTCACACCATTTTCCAGTGTCCTTATTCGAATTCCAATGTCCTTCTTCGACTTTCCATTTCCCTTCTTTGCTGGTGTCTTGGGCTGGTTATTCTGGGGTTGGCCATCCTTTATCTGTCCTTTGGCTTAGGATTTAGGGCCACCCTTACCATACTTTGGATGTTGTGGATTTGTAGACCCGAACTCCTTTTTCTACTAATTGAACTTTTGATCAATTTTGAAAACATACCAATAAGTGGCTCCCAACAATGAGATGTCCAAAAACTCCATTTTTCTTTGGATGTACCTGTGCAATACCCCACGATATTTTAGGACTAGATTTCGCTCGAAGTATTTGATACCTATATTGGTGTGCAAGGTATGGAAATTATTAGTGAACTCTGACACTCTTCGACCCCTATCATCGTGCAGTGTAGTCCATCTCATGTACTGGTCATCATAAATTCCATGTACTGGTCATCATAACTTCCAACAGGGTAATATTGTTCCTTGAGGGCATAAAACAAATCCACCCAAGTGGGTATTGGACCAAAAATTACAGACTCATCCTTGGCATGTTTCTAAAAGTAAGTCTCCCACCAATATATGACATGGGGAAGGGACTTAAGGAGCAGAGAGGTGATCTTTTCACTGTTGGAAAAATTATGGATAAAGAAATAACCCTTTTGCATAATTAATCATTTTTCCAAAGCGTCGGTGTCTATCTAACCTTCAAATAAAGGAATATCAGATTTAACTTATACCTTGAAGGGCGTTTCACCTCCAAAGTGATTTTTGATTAAAGGTACCTTCATTGTTTTCAGTAGTTGTTGAAGAATTTGGGTGAAATTATCCATCATCTCATTCCTCTATCACGTGAGGGCTTCCTCGAGCAATAATTTGAAAGGATATCCTGTCATGTCATCCCTATTTTCTTCCACCATGGAATGTTGTTTTGGCATGCGATAGAGGTTGTACTCAAGAGAAACAAGATCAATACCCAACTCTCTATACCCTGATCTCATCGGGCACATGCACTAAGAATGATAAGGAGCAAACTTCTCTTATACCACTGATCCAGATTATTTTTTAGGAACGTTATGAAGGCATAAGTATAACACAGATATAACAAAGAAATATATAGAGATATGGTAAGCAACATAGTAATACATTAAATCTTAGATTCTATTAATGACTGTCTGAAATACAAAAGACTATAAATGCAAAAACACACAAGCTAGTTAGAATGGTTGTAGCTTATATGTGAGAAGAGACATGTCAGATACTCTCATTCACAAGAAGTTGATTACAATGAGTCTCCAAAGGAATTTTTAACATAAATCATAAGTGAGAAAATCCTAAACATCAAAAATCTTAACCCTAGGAGATGAAGCACTAAAATTCATGTGGGCCCCGAAGGGGTAAGTTGGTACATCAACTTCCCGAGGTCGTAAATTTTTCATATGATCTTTGTTTTAGGTGCACGATAGCTCATTGGAAATAAATATCTTAGGAATACACATTTTTTCGTCACTCTTTGGATAAATCTTATTGTGTGACAGTGTTGTGCCCAAAAAATGTTGTTTAGGGCCTCAAAATAGCCCCTGAAGTCTAGGACCGAAAAAATTGTAGAAAAATGGCCAAATTGGAAACTGGTCTTTGAGCAAGTGGAATAGGTGGGTGGACACCGATATCCACCTAGATCACAATAGGTCATCATTTGCAGAGCTTACTCCAACCAACATATTCCTTTTCACGTCATGCAACCAAGTTACAACCAAATTATTTTCCTCTCATATAAGTACACCATAGTCATATAAACACACATCAAGAGAGCCAAAGTTCAACACTTGTCTCTCAGACTATCATCCACCAAGAGAAGGTAAAGTTGGGTAAGCAATTTCTATTTCTAGGTAGTAATTTAACTTGGGAATTCATGCACATTAAATTCTTGAATCTTTTCATATTTTCCATTCCTTCATTTCCTTACACTTTACATTTCATATTTCATTATCTACACATCATCATCCATCTCCATGTGGCATCGATTAATTTGAAAAAGAAAAGTGTAAAAAAAATCCTTTCCACTTAGGTATTGTATCATATATGTCATATTGTGAGTAAAACATCACTCCAATCTCCCTGTCTCATATTTTAAATATATCACTAAGAACAAGAAAATCTCATTACTATAATATGATTTAATTAGAATGCAGGTTCTTATATCTTGTTCATCCTTGACCTGAGAAATAAAACACAATTGTATCATGCATAGAGATTGAATACCATATATATTATACTTAGACACTACCTCCCATGTATCTTTGATAGAATGAGGACATGAAATGATTTGAGTGTGGGGAAGATGTTGGACCATAGAAATAACACATTTTACGATGTCATTTAGTCACTTTTCATTTAGTTTACCCATTCATCCTCATTCCCTTCATCACTCATATTTCCACATTTGTCCATTTCTACCCTATATAGGCTTCACATGGCATAATTACACTAATATGGTTTATTTCCCATGTTTTGATGATTTCTTAGGGTAGATATTGTTGTTTCCTAATTTACTTGTGAAATTCAACAGTTGTTGGTAGTCTTGGTTGTCCAACTTTCCACATCATTTATGAATAGATGAATAGGAATCTTGAAAATATAAAATATGGTTTTTTTGTAGAATAAGGTCATTTATGTGAGTCTCAAGGAAAATCTACAAAAAGTGCAAAACAATGGGTGTATGGATGAGATTTCCAAAACTGGTCATTCTGGTAACTAACCTACAGTTTCGGTAGCTAAGTGGTTTGAACAAGGTGCAACCCATGTACATGAATTTGGGCACATGGATCTCATGGAATATGATGTTATTATCTTCTTCAAAATATCTTATATCAAATCCAAGATTTGGTGGTGAAAAGATCCACATGTTTAGGATCTAGGATTTGTTAGCTGCATATCCACTTGTTTAGGATATAATATCAACTAGTTGCAACTCCTTTTCCTTCTGTGAAGGATAAACTATATGTATAAATATGAGAGGATATCATTCATATGAGATAGTTAGGGAGTTATATAGTAGAGAGTTGAAGGAGAGGTTAGAGCATAGAGTTCCATATTGAAGAGAAGGATCATTGTAATCATTTTGATGCTGGAATAAATAGCTTGTTGTTACAGATCAAGAGTTCTCTATTGTAATCCTTATTGGTAGTATATTCCAAGCGAGGCAGGGCCCCCTCACTCTAGTATGTGTTTCCCAAATAGTTTCCATTTTTTCGTGTGATGTTATTTCAGTAGTTTCTCATTTCATTTTATGTAGCATTTCATTTCTACAATTTCAATTCTTGCAAGTGTGGTTTCCCTACAGAGTTAGGCACTGAAGGATAAGTTTCTTTAGTGATCACAAAACCAATTGTTTCTCTTTATTTCCAATCAAAGGAATGTGGTTGATGGTTGAAATATAAACCCAATGACCAAAGTTAAATTCTTTATCCTTTTATTTCTACAATTTCATTTTTGCAAGTGTTATCGGTCGAGTGTGGTGTGCATCAGAGATATGAATGTTTGTTGACCCTGAGAATCCAAGAGATAAATGAGAAGCCATAGGAATCGACCTACAACATAATATAATATGATTTTAATTCATGTTCTTGACATTTTTTATTCAAATTTATTAGCTTAGAGTTAGTTTCCTACTCCTTCATATATTTTGTCAACATCTCACAAGCTTACGAGCTCCCTGGTTGACAATTTAATGGAAAAACATTTAAGCAATTGAATTGCCAGAAACTTGTAAAAAAAACTAACTAAATAAAAGGAATTAGTTGAGCCATGAAGTAGCTAATTGATTATTGTAACATAGCTCTTGTATCATTGACTCTGATTCCTAGAATTTTCTTGTCAAACAAAGCACTTTTGCATTCAACTTGCTTATCTTAGAGTTAGTTTCCTACTCCTACACATATTTTTTTGACATCTCACAAGATTACGAGCTCCCTGGTTGACAATTTAATGTAAAGTAACTTAAGCAATTTAACTACCCGACAGGGTTGGCATGTGAAATATTCCTTTGGTTTGTGTAGCTACTGATCCTCCTTGCACCAAACAATGTATATTCATGGGTGTATATGCAACATTGATTTGCGGTGTGCAAAACTAACCCAAAACCTTGGGTTCCAATAGGGCCCCAAAACTATTAGTTGACTTGTCCTCAAGCCAACAATGTTTTTCATAGCTTGAGAGAGGAAGTTGATGGCATGACTACCATGAATTCCTAGAGGAACTACTAAAATTTCCTATCAACCTCGTTAAGTGACTCTTGTAGTCTCTCTGTGAGCCAACAAATGTATTTTTCATTAGTCACTTTCACGCTTGGGGAAACAAGAATGATTTGTTCCATATTTTCTAGCATAAGGGCCACCAAGGTATGTGCCACTACCATCTAAGTGTAGTGTTGCTCTACTTTTCCCACCAACTCTAATGCAATGCCAGAAATGTTTTTTTTTCTCAACACGGGTTGTTGTGATTTGTTGTAGTTTACTAGAAATGGATTTAATTTCCATTGGACGTTCTCCTAGGAGTAAGAACGATAGTTCTTTTTTGTTGTTGTGTGACTTTGACCTAAGTTGTATGAATCTGTTTATTAATGGCCTAGACTTATGGATAATTATGTAGGTGGGTCCAGAGGTTAAATTTGTACTCAACTAGACCTGCAAAGTCAGAAATACATTCCTTCCCCTTGGTCAATGACTCTTCTGCAACTGTTATCTTTTGGGTTAACTCTGGGTTTTCTAGGGTGGGTCAATTGATATATTCCCTTAGCTCTAGTTTTTTTTATTCTAAGGAAGTAACATTCTCTATGACCACTTGGATCTTTCAAGGTATGACAATTTCCTGGATCTCTTCATCTACACTAGGAAACTATGTGTAAACTTCATCTATTGCATTGAGGACCTCCTTTATGGACATTAAGTGCTCCTTCATGCTAGGATTTTGTTTCAACATGAACATATACTTATATATCATGGATTTCCTTAAGTTCTTAATGGGCATACAAATCCTCCAAATACTATGTGTGAGTCCCATCATGTGCAACTAACTCCAAATTATTTTTTTGTTGCAGTTTTTTATGGGCCAGTCTGAGTGCCTAGTGTCTGTCTCCCAACTCTAATGTGAGGGTAGTAATGTAGTTATGAAAGGCTGAAGTAGGTACTGGAATTAAATCAATTGTTGGAGTTACCGATTAAAAAAAAATCATAGTTGACAGGTCAAACCTCAGCGCCCTTATAGGATTACTTCCACTTGCATCTTTGATCTGTTGCTCCTTAGGTGAGTTGTCAGATGGAATAGAAATGGCTATTTGTCAAAACATATTGTCTAATTTTCTTGCAGCTTCTTTTTGTATCCTCAGCTACATAACTAGTTGTCCCCTAAGCTATTTGATGAGACTCAGGATGCTTGTCACAATCTATCTTTCTCCCTGTTTTGAAATGTCGGTAGCTGGCCCTTTGTCTTTGATGGTCTGTCTCTTTTTAATGCTCACTTGACCGGGATTCAAGGTGGTATCAATTCCACAACAAATGGTGAGCTTATCTGCAACAAAATGTGCTCATGTGACACAGACTTTGAGGATGCTATGGAGAGATGGAAAAATAACTTGTATGAAGTTTCCACTAGAAGATGCACATGAATTACCAAAATATAAAATATTCTCTTCACCCATCGAATATAATTCTTCCACATATTGATGGAAGGAATACCCATAATGGTGGTTGGCGCATTGTTAACATCTATGGAAATGGGCACAAGTAGTGGAGATAGTCAAGGAAACGTTCAGGCTGGGGGTGAGTATTCAAAAATACATGTGTTCATTTGAAATACATTGGATTTATAAGAAGAGTTTGAATACACAAAATACCTATCCAACTTACAAATGTGTTGTGTTGGCTCATTGTTCCACCCATCAAGTGACTTCAATTACAATTGTGCAAGTGGATGGGTGGTGGGCTCTAAATATGTCTTAAAATATAACCTCTATGCATCATCCAAAGGTAGGCGCTGGCACAAGCATTTTACTTGTTGCCTACGTAGGTTCTTACCTTCCATTTTCAATACCCGTCCTCCAGAAATGCAACCCCTGCAAAGGGACAACAATCATAACAAAAGGAAAAACAATCGTTCTGTTCAAATGAACAGCAAAAGGAACAACAATCATCTCATTCAAATGAACAGCAAAAGGAACAACAATCGTGACAAGGGAATGGCAGTCGTTATATTGGTCCGAACTAATGTTGTTTTAATTGAGTTGTAGTACTTTCCCAACTATCTAATTTGTCAACCCGGGGTTCGTAAACTAACGAAGCACACGCAAAGTATATGCAAGATTGAAGCGTGACTAATCTAATCTAATGTTTAAGCTACAACCGAAATTGAATCATTAATATAACACACAAATGCAATAGAATCATTAATCTAACACACGACTGAATCAGAATCATTAATCTAACACACGACTGAAATTGAATTAATCTAGGTGCGTAAATGAAATTACTCTAAGAATGGGAAATTGCGTAAAGGAAATTAATCTAGAAATAGAGAACCACATGAAGTAAAAGTGGATACAACGTGTGAAGATTTGAATGACACAGCAACATATGTGAGCTCACACCAATGAAGCAATCTTCTATTACAATAACCAAATCAATCTTCATAACAAAATAAGAAAAGCATGAAAACCAAAACCATGAATCAAATCTAAGAATCCCTTTCTCTTTCGAATCCTAATGACTAATCTGATTCTAATTACATAATCTAACTGCATCCTAATTCTCTAATTCTCAAATGATTACTACTCCCTCATGAAGAGAGAGCACTCTCTTTTATACATGAGAGCCTTGAAGATAACATAACCATCTCATTATTAAAGATCCACTTTTCTCTCAACCTATTTCCCATTATTACAAAATATAATCCCTTTAAATCCTCACACATATCTCTCATATATCTTGGATAATATATTCCAACCAAATCTCCATGATCTTCTCCTTGGAATGGGCTTGAATTATCTCCTCGAATATGGACATGGTGGAGGAAGTATTCGAGAAGTCCTTTGAATTAATCCTTCACATATTCCTACACATTACACAGCTCACACATA
>SNQJ01S0015335.1:229512-258602 GCA_010110895.2 Picea sitchensis
AAAATGAATAAAGTGGAGAACAATAAGGTGAAACCCAAGTATATTTATGGAAATGATATCGTGAAAGGTTAATGGGGCGATGAAATGTGGAGAATGATGAAGGGAAAGATGGATGGAAATAGGACATTTCTGAGCCCCAACATACCCCCCAACTTAACTTGTTGCATGTCCTCATGCAACCATGCATGCATCTTCTCAAGAAATTTTGGCATCTGAATGTTGGCTTTGAGTGATGATAATGAATTTTTTCCAGGATGGGATTTACGTGAGTAACAACTGACATTGTCTTATGGTTGGTTCTTGTGTTAACAACATTCATTTCATTATTTTTCCTCTTGTTGTTATGATAATAATTTTCCCATATTCTTACTGGAAAATGTATGCTATCAATGTGCATAAGGAAACATCATTGAGTATAAGAAAGACCTTTTTTGTATATGTGTGAATCATGCCAATATATATAACAATGCTGATGAAGCAAAGTGCAATAGAGTATCATTGGAAAAGAAATGTTCATAAATGGTAAATGAGACAAAAAATGGAATGATGGTAGTGGAAAAATAGAGTGATGATAGTGAATAAAGTCCCCTACCCCCCAACTTAACTTGTTGCATGTCCTCATGCAACGTGGCATAAGTCATAGAAGTGAAAAGGAAAGGGAACTGGGTGAGGGAATTTTCCAAATTATTCATTGCTAGCAGTTGAGGAATTACATGATTAAAGTTTAGAAAATAACATACCTCCATTTACCCAAAATGTTTGATGAACTATGCAACAGGAATATGGCTGATGCGACTGCTGGAGCATGGAAGATGTCGCTGTTGCAGGATCATGTGAAAATTGACGGTTGTTGTAGAGGTGATTGATGTCTGCTAGATCAGAGAATGTAGAGTGGAGGAATCTGAACTGTTGCTGAATGAATCATGGAAAAGAGAAAGTATGAAAGTGGAATTGTGGTACACTTATATGGCTGAAGTCATGCTACTATAACTACTGATAGATTCATGAAAAGTGTATAGTATTCACCCGTTGTTAAACCTAATGGTACAATTCTAATCATGCGAATGAATGTGTCGATGTCAAGCATGAAAAGAATTCATTGGATTACCGACCAATGATGAATGTCGTTAACCAATGCGAGGCAACTCACCATTGATGTCAATGAGTGCCAAGGTACCCAAGTACATCTTGCAAAGTGTGAATGAATGAGTTGATGTCGAGCCACGTGCAAGATCTGACGATCAAGGGACATTGATGTATTCCCATGATGGTCAGTGAGAGAACTTTCCATTAAGGCATGCAAGCCTCCAGGTACTCAAAAGGAACTCTAGTTTATATCCCAGATAAGGTGTTGAGGTCGATGGGGAAAGACTTGTTGAAATGTGGGCCTTAAGGAATCCCACATCAGTCAATGCGAGTTATGATAAAAAGAGTGGTAGGACTATAAATGAAAAGGTCTCAGTAGTCATGGAAAGGGATTTGGATATTTTTATTGACAAGGAAAACTGAACTGAAAAAGAAAAAGAGATGTATGCAACTTAGAAGGATAGGCGTGTGCGAAGTCATGAAGGATAATTCAATGGAAGATGGGCTTCAACACAGGGATGAACAATCTTCTTTGAAGGAGAACTGGAGGAAGACAGTCATGGCGCAAATGGTTTTATGAACGGGTTTATGTGTAACTGCAAACGCCATGATGTGTAAGACGAGAATTAGCTCCTTCAGGCAGTCAATAAGACATGTATTTTTCAAAAGTTTTTGTGATTTTTGAAAATCACTTCAACATCAAGATGTGATTGACCGCACACCTAAAAACACTTAGTACAAATCCTGCATGAAAACTTGTGAGATGTTCGAAGAAAAATAGAACATGCAGAAAGAAGGATAAATGTGACAAAGTAAAAATAAATAAAATGTGGTTTTATACCCCTTGTCTTGGGCGTTGCACGCGTGCTTGATTCATCATTGATTGCTTGCTTAGTGTAAAATCGAAAAAAAACATGTTTCCATTTGTTTTCAGGAAAAACCATCCATTTGCAATGTTATTTGTTTTTGTTGTTTTAATTTTTACACTTGGTTTCTAATTTTATTTTATTTTTTATTATTATTATTATTATTTATTATGTTTAACCTAATTTTATTACATTATTTTTTATATTATTTTATTTGTTTATAATAAAACAAAATATAAAAACAAACAATATATGTTTTTTTTTTTATATATATACTAAAAAAACAAAACAATTAAAAATTCTTTTGATTACTATAAAAAATTATTTTTAAAACAAATAATTTTTATCCTTTTATAGTGAAATAAACAAATAAGAAAAAAACAAAATAAAAGAAAGGAAAAAAAACCATTTTTTTATTATAAAACAGAACAAAAGAATAATGCCTGTTGATTCTCATTTTTTTAATATACCTCGGCGTAGCCATGAATGCTCCAGCAGATAGGAGAAATTTGTAATGCTCAGCATCAATTCTCAGTCTATGTTTCTCATATAGGATTGGCATCCATTCTGCGTCTGCGTTTCTCATACAACATATTGTCAGGATCTACGTCTTGCCATGCATCCTGTGAAGTGCTATCATTGTCTTCATTGTCATCCTCTGGTCATTAATGCAAGCCAAAGCCATCATTTGAGTTGTCAATAAATGGTCTTCAACTTCCTGAAGTGACCTGGCATATGCTTTATCTCTTTCAAATAAATATGCATCGACATCTTCATGGTCACCATCAACCAATGCTCTCCTTTCAAAGTCATAGGTATTAGCATCAGCCTCATCTTCATTCTCACCACTATCATCTATATAATATTCGTGATCATAATTGCCACTTCCAGAAGTCTCATAGTCACTAGATTCTGCATTCTAGCGAGGTGGATCTCTCATAGTCACCAGATTCTGCATTCTGGCAAGGTGGATGTCTCATAGTGTTAGACTTAGCATATTCAGTGGGTGAGGTGGGTGTCTTTGGCCATAATGGTGATGCGCTTGGTGTGGACGGCATAGATATTGGAGTCCTCGAAGAGGGAAACACGATATTCCATTTCCTTCTCTTGCAAAGCCCGCGCAAGGGCCAATTCTGAATCTTCTCCATATCATCCCACTATAAGAGAAGAACTTGAGTGTAAGTTTCTCAATCCAAATACAAATATGCACCCAACATACCAGATTGGAACAGATACTCGGGCCGGGCATGTTTTCCATTTTCACGACCCACCGTTGTCATTGGGTTTGGCGTAGTTGTAGACTTAGCATATAGGTAAATTAGTCATTATCACCAAAATAAATAGAAGTTGTAGACAATTTGACACAATGAGGGAGGAAGCGACGAGCCATATCCCCACTAATATTTTTCACATTTTGGGAATAATCAAGATTTAAATGCCATAGTCAAATCTTGAGATTTTGCATGTTTTAGAAATAATTTAATTTCTAATGCTATATGAGCCCAAAAGGAAAAACAAAGTGACTTTTCACAACTACCTGACAATTCCAACTGGTTACGACGGATGGAAATTGGTTTGTTACCCAATGACTGACGATGGTGACATGTCGGTAAGGAAAAAAAATTATGGTAAGATATCCTCATTGTGTGTGACAATTATACCGGGGCACGTCAACAATAAATGGCTTTTGTGACAGATTGAAAACTACTACCATCCGAGGAATATCACCTTGTGTGTGTTTAACATTACATAACCAAAATACTTTGTTACCATTTCCACCCAGCCAAGTGTAGAAAAAGTGCATAACTGAGGAGAGAAGCACCAAGCTACATTTTAGGTAGGTTCAACAATGTTTGAGTACTGAAGTATTCCCAACATAAAGTAACCATGATATAGAGGTGTTTATCAACCACAATGGACAATTACATATTCCATTAAGCCACATGCATGAAACAAAGCTAAGGTGATCAAGGATAAAGAGGTTCCTGAACCATAACTACCTACCAATACTAATTTCACAGGCCCTCAAATTGGGAATGTCTCCATAATTTGTTTTTTAGACTATGATACTAGTGACCCAATCCAATTCCCTAAGATATTTTTTCCCAATTATGAATAGGTAGTCATGGGTGCGGATGGTAAACAACAGATACTCCCTCGAGAGTGTGTGAAGCCTCTTCGACATGTCGATGTCCTAATACTAGTGTATTTCCCTCATTTTGGCTGAGGTGTGTCCATTAGGACATGTGTTCAATTTTTACTAACTCGAATACACAGTGTTGGAGATATTGTTGTCATTGATTTCGAAGACAGGGGGATCCTACAAGTTTCCAATATAAATATTACAATCCTACATATGTCCAAGATAAATATTGCAAGATGGAGATTGTTGAAAGTAATATTTTGGGATATTTTATGATAACTTTGGATACCATATATTTGAAGGAATGTTTACCTTACATACCTAGCTCAAATGGGAGCAAAATTTATATGGTTGGAAATATTATTCAAAGAAATTTCCAATGATATATAGCATTCCCTATAAATCCCTAGGAATGAGGAGATATGAATTTTTCCATCTAACAACCTAGCTGTAAAATTGAGGTCGGCTCATCGAGTCTTTACAATTTGACCCTGAAAGTAAGGACAAAATTACTATAAATATAGGATAGATGTTTGCATTTATAGTGCAACCAAGAAACGAATCAAGTATGAGGTGTGAAAAAGTGATCTAAGGTGCACTAAAGGAGCTATAGTGTGTTTTTGGGATCTAAAGGTGTGTAAGAAAAGATTGAGGAATTTTCTTGAGGTATTTCTTGTTCTCAAGGTGGGATATGAAGGACTAAAGTTCTGTGATGTTGGCATGTGCATTGTTTTGAGGTTGTGATGTTGCATTCTAAAATCATATTCTGGGAATGATCCTATGAGACTAGCTAGGGAATGAAGGGTAAATGTGACTAAGGTTTGATGTTATGTCTGAAGTATGAAGCATGTAGGTTAATTCAGAAGTACTTTTTGTATGAATATATTCTATTGGTGTCCACAAATATCTTTATCTTGTTGATTTGGTGCCCAGGTGAGGGGATTAGTGTCTCTAGTAGGTTGGTGCCTACAGGTGTTGTTAAGTTGGTGCTCTATTGAAGAGATTGGTGTCTCTAGTATCTTGGTGCCTACATATGACTGAGTTGGTGCTTAGTTAAGTAGATTGGTGTCTTCAGTAGGTTGGTGCCTACAATATTTGTAATAGTAGTTTGGTTTCTACATATATCTATAAAAATGAGTTTTATGGTTTTATCCCGATTGGATTTCAATGTTAGACTATGTGCATTATGGTTTGAGTTTATATGTGATTATTGTTTCTCATCTAATGAATCATTGATGAATGGTTAAACAAAGTAAAAAGTATATTATATTGATCCATCCCCCTTCTCAATATAAGCATAAGTTCAATAATTGGTGTCAGAGGAGTTTCCTTCAGAAACAATTTAACCACTAGAAGAAATATCTTGAGAACATATGGATTGTAAAGAACGTCTCCCTATAAATAGAGCTCCTTTGTTCTATGGAACAAACTATGCATCATGGAGTATAAGAATGAATATATATTTGTAAGTTATTGGGTTTGGTATTTGGGAATCAGTCACAACATTTTACACAGATGAAGTTGGGAAGGAATAAAAAAAAACATATAAGAG
This sequence comes from Picea sitchensis, assembly GCA_010110895.2. Classification (NCBI taxonomy): domain Eukaryota; kingdom Viridiplantae; phylum Streptophyta; class Pinopsida; order Pinales; family Pinaceae; genus Picea; species Picea sitchensis. Next base: position 235,160 of record SNQJ01S0015335.1, read on the forward strand.
AAATAGATGTCATATTGAGTGGCCTATCATATTTTTATATTGTTAAGGTAATGCAATGTACATTAGCTAAATATATTTGGGACAAGCTAAAAAAAAATTATGAAGAGATATATGGTGATTGTTCCATCTATGAATCAGATAAACAAGAAGCACAATTTGTGAGAAAGATAAAAGGAGGACCTAGAAAATACAAAGGTAAGCTAGCCATCAAATGATTTAATTGTGGTAGAATAGGACATTTTTTTTCTAAGTGTCCATATGAGAAAAGAGAATACAGTGATGATGAAGAATAATATCTCTCCATAACCATCGAAACAAAGCCTATTGATCATAAATAAAATACATATTCATAAGAATAAGATATTGAAGAACTCATTAGTTCCCTAGAAGAAATAGACAAGATTAGAAAAAAAGAAATATAAAGTTGAAGGAGAAATTGCATAAATATGAAAAGAAGGATCGTGATCTTGAAGAAACAGAGAATACAATTATCATGTCAAAGATTCATCTAGAAGAAGCAAAAGGAATAGAAGAAGTAGTGAAAATCCAACTCAAAGAAAATGAAGAAACCTGTGAGAAGTTAGAGTCTAAAGTTGTCTCATTAAAGGAGAAATTGAAGAAGTCATATACTCAGTTTAAGTTTGGAAAGAGCATTAAAATTTTAAATGAGATCCTTAGCTTCCAAAGGTCACTATTCATTAAGATTGGTCTTGTCTATGATGAGAATCAAAATAGTCCTAAAGAAAAGCGTAAAATTTATGCCAATATTCTCAAAGGCTCCATCAAAAATGAAAGAAGTAGTTGGAAAGGAAATGATGACTAATGAAAACTTGATTCTTCTCACAAGAATAACAAAAATGAGTTCATAAGAGTTGTTCCACCAAGGACTTTCATAAAATGCTACCAAAATCTCTTTCTTGGCTATTTTTTTCTTGCAATAAATTTGGTCATAAGGAAATAGATTGTAGAGCTTATGCAATAAGTGATCATGTGAGAGATAGAAATAGAGGTTCTTATAAGACCTCAAAGGATTATTATGTGAGAAACAAAACAAGAAGTTCTCATGGGTTTTCTAACATAAACTACAATTCATTTTCTCCTCTACTTGATTACAATATTGAATGCTATAAGTGCAATCACTATGGGAACATAGGACATTATTGTAGAAGAAGTATAGTCGACCTCCTAAACAAAACAAGGAAGAATATTTTCTTACCAAGCATAGAGAAGAATACTNAAGATTCATCTAGAAGAAGCAAAAGGAATAGAAGAAGTAGTGAAAATCCAACTCAAAGAAAATGAAGAAACCTGTGAGAAGTTAGAGTCTAAAGTTGTCTCATTAAAGGAGAAATTGAAGAAGTCATATACTCAGTTTAAGTTTGGAAAGAGCATTAAAATTTTAAATGAGATCCTTAGCTTCCAAAGGTCACTATTCATTAAGATTGGTCTTGTCTATGATGAGAATCAAAATAGTCCTAAAGAAAAGCGTAAAATTTATGCCAATATTCTCAAAGGCTCCATCAAAAATGAAAGAAGTAGTTGGAAAGGAAATGATGACTAATGAAAACTTGATTCTTCTCACAAGAATAACAAAAATGAGTTCATAAGAGTTGTTCCACCAAGGACTTTCATAAAATGCTACCAAAATCTCTTTCTTGGCTATTTTTTTCTTGCAATAAATTTGGTCATAAGGAAATAGATTGTAGAGCTTATGCAATAAGTGATCATGTGAGAGATAGAAATAGAGGTTCTTATAAGACCTCAAAGGATTATTATGTGAGAAACAAAACAAGAAGTTCTCATGGGTTTTCTAACATAAACTACAATTCATTTTCTCCTCTACTTGATTACAATATTGAATGCTATAAGTGCAATCACTATGGGAACATAGGACATTATTGTAGAAGAAGTATAGTCGACCTCCTAAACAAAACAAGGAAGAATATTTTCTTACCAAGCATAGAGAAGAATACTCAAAGGTTTGGAAAATAAAGAAAAATCAAGAAACAGGGAGAGATGAAATTGTTTGTTATCAGAAAGGATGTGATAAGATAGATGAACATGGCAGGGAGATTCATTTTTTTTATCCTCACTCGAGACATGTACACCCCATTTCTAGAAAAGGTAAGGATGGAACATTTCCTTGTGAAAATGAAAATTCAAGTTTATAGTACTCTTTTGGACAAGAGAAGTCATTTGATTGGTCCTTGTCAGAAAGGAATGAGGAGATAGAAATATATTCAAATAAAGTCAATACTAAAGCTTCACCCTATTCATAATATCAATGTCATGAATTTGGAGTGGAAGGTTTGATCAATAAAAATAATAAAATAGAAGGATCAGTGTTGGATACTTGTAACAAAGATAGACTAGATAATGATCAATTAGAGATACACTTTTAGTTTTCACATTGGAGTGCTTGAAGAGAAGCACAAGATCATGGGGAGAAACCATTTTCCATTGATGTCAAAGGGGGAGAAGTTGAATAGAGAGGAAAACTTGCATACACAAGGAAAGTTGTAGGAAGGGGGAGTATTAGAATTGACTAAGGGTTTCCATCAATGACAAAGGAGGGTATTGTTGGAAATATTGTTGGCATTTATGTCAAATATAGGGGGATCCTACATGTGTCTAGGATAAATATTATAAGACTACGTATTTCCAAGATAAATATTGCAAGATGGAGATTGTTGAAAGTATTTTTTTTTGGATTTTCAATGATCAATTTGGATACCCTATGTTAGCACCATGATTTTCATAGCTAAGGTTAGAGTCTTGTCAACAATTTGCAAAGTCGTGCCTGTTAGCACCCATATTGTTTTATGAATGGACTCATCTAACATATCCGAGGGTCAGTTTCAAAAGAAAGCTTATCATTTATTATTTCCATTTACATTTGCAACTGTGTGCTGCAAAATTTGCTACGCGTTGCGCATAGCACTTCACCGCACAAAGGATTCTGTCGCGAAGTGGATTTCGTCGCACAGTGGATTTCATTGCACAGTGGGTTGTTACGCATGGGATGTTGTCGCACATAGGATGCTTTTGCGCAGTGGATTTCGTTGTGCAGTGGATTTCATCGTGTAGTGGGTTGTCACACATGGGATGTTGTCACACATAGGATGTTGTCACACAATGGATTTCATCGCACAGATTATTTCATCGCGCAGTGGGTTGTTGTGCATAGGATGTTGTCGTGCATAGGATTTTGTCGCGCAATGTATTTATTCACGCAGTGGATTTCGTCGCATAGAGGATTTTCCTGTGCACATGCTACATGTCATGCTACGCAAATGACTAGTTTAGTGGTCAACTTCAAGATCACTTTCTGACCAAATGGAGAGGAATTCTGAAAATCCTCGAGAATTTTTTGTTGAGGACAAACAAAATAATAAAAACCTCTATCATATTTGAAAACCGTTTCATATTTTTGGAGATTCGAAGGAATCTTTGAGCCCTATTTTTTAGTTTTCATGATTTCATGTCCGAGACATATTTTTGCGACACATATTCTTGCCATATGGAGATGGATTTCAAAAAACTGAGAGGGGTTTTTCTTTATAACGATCCTAAATACAAAAACCTCTCTCAGTTTTGGAAAATAGTTTTTTATCAGGGATATATGATGTCATATTTAATGCCTATTTTCCCAGTTTGTTACACAATCCGCTGTGTTTTTTGTTGTAGGTTACTGTTGCATAGAATACTTGTTGTGAAAGGGTGACAGAGTGTCCAATAGTGAACATGATGACTCATCACAACCATATGGTCAAATTTTGATCATTATCAATGATTGTAAAGAATATTTTGGTTACAATTATGATTTGACAAAGTCGGGTTTTCTATTTTTAGTGAATCCATTGAAGTTATTGTTCTCTTTCAAAGAAAATGGATCCATGATTCTATGAGGGAGTATTTCAACCCTAGAATCCAAGGGTTACATTAGTTTTCTATATATGGGGATCATTTTCATGTAAACAGGGTTTGTTGGCGAAGTAGTGTAGACATTAACTATTGATTATAGTTTGTTTTGATCTAATTGAAACTTAATGCAAAAGTCCTGAAGCTTTGATGAAAAGATTCTAATTGTAGAAGTTGGATGTATTGTTTCCTTTATTTGCGTATGTACTTCGTGTATTATTTATTCATATCTATTTCTTTCTGAATCAGAATGTAATTTCAAACCTAGGATTCACTGCGCGACGCCCTGGGATTCACGTCATTCATACAAACTGTTTTCCTCTAAGTTAACTCTGAATTCATCCTCATTGGTGCTCTGAGTTACTTCATGTGTCCCCCCCCTACCACACACAAAGATTTTAAATTGAATATTGTTTCTCGCTTAGTCTTTATCCTCTCAAGTTCAGTCATCGAGTCATTTGTTTCTATCATTTTCAAATCGACTCCATTTCCCAATGGTACTTTCTCTCTTGCTTGTCCTACCATCCCTTTTAAAACAAAAATAAACTTGTCCTATTGCAGAATCTGACCTCTGTGAATTGATTGATGAAATATTTGAGTTATTACCAGTCATTATACATATGAGAGAGCCCTCTCTGGTTGTATAGGTCGGAATACAATCTAAAGTTGGTTGAAACAGTTACCTCGGGGATTTATTTGATACATCCCAAAGAAATTACCGAGTGCTAACATTCTGGCACCGCTGCTGGGGACAAAATTAAAAATTTTCCTTGGGAAAGAACGACATGGTTGAGTTCTGAGGTCTAAGAGCAGTAGACACTTAGGCACATATTGGTTGTATTTCTGCTCTGGTGACTCCACACATCAGAAAATCAGTTGAAGGTGATTCCACTGGTAGAAGAATCCTGAGCTAAAGTTTTCATGGCGACTCCAATCAAGCTTCAAATGTGATTCAAAGACTCCACTGGATAATGAGACCTGTTGACAAAGATATGGAAGGGAAGTATGGAAAAATTAGGTACTCGAGCTTAAGTTTAGTCTAAGAAGTACTTTTCTATTTTATCAATATCTTATTATCCTTTCCTGAGTTTTTCAAAAGAATATTTCTTCACTCACTGCATTCAAATGAAGCCCAGAGATCTACCCTTGTATATACTCCATGGAAAACTGTAGGTATACGTCCTTCTTATATAACCGATATTCACCAAGCTCCTTCCTCTGAGCCATATGATGTTCATGATCATTCTTGTGAGCTTAATGAAACCAGAGCTGAGCTTGTACCTTCTATTATTAACCCTACACGCTCACTGATTCAAGAAAGATACAGTCCTCTTAAATTTCCTTCCATCCTTCATGACTTTCCTCTAAAACATTATAAGAATCTTCCTAGATTCGATGGAGACCTTGATGGACAATCACCTAAAAAACATATTAAGGTATTTGAGCATTTCATACACCTTTTTGATATTGAACATGATGATGCGTCTATGAGGGCCTTTTCTCAGTCCTTACAAGGAGATGCCAAAGCATGGTTCATACATTTGCAGCCTCAGTCGATTAGCTCGTGGGATGAACTGAGGGAAGCTTTCCGTAGATTTTGGGGTGAGAGAAAGTCATGGGATCTACTTCTTTCAGATTTTTATGCCATGAGAAGAATGAAAGATGAAACCATCTCAAATATCAATAGGAGTTTTGCTAGTCTTTATTATAAACTACCTAAAGAAGTCCAACCTCTTGAAGTTTTTTCCATGCTCCATTATGTAACAACCTTTCAATCAGACTTATCTTTTCTTTTGATGGAGAGGAAGTCTATGTCTTTGTAGTAGATGTTCAACAATTCTCAGGAAGTTCAAGACAATATTCAAGCATGTAAGGAGCTAAAAAATCATATTTTGGATGAGAAATTGAAAGTTGAGGAACCGAAGATTGTGCATAATATGCAGGAAGCTGATCATGTCATAAGTTTGCATGAAGGATGTCATGAGGATGTGTTTGCAAAGAATGATGATCAGCTTGAAGAACAAGTTGCTCTTCTGAATTGCTTTGATACTGATTTAAATTTGGATCCATGTCATCATGAACAACAAACTAATTGTTTTATGTATTCATTTGTAGACAACCATGGATGTGAAATTGCAGATCATCTTGCAGAAGAACAAGACGTTGCCTCAATTTTCATATTTGATGACATTACGAATATTTTTGGTGAACCCAGGTATGATGATTACAATGATGACTATGAGTTTGACTCTTCAGAACAAGAAGTTTCACTTTGCGAATCTGAAAATGATTGTTTTCAGCAACCCAGAGAAATTGGCAAATGTGCATATGACAACAGTGAAGAAAATGAATAAAGCTTTGAATTAGGTGAAAGAACTTTGCCATTGTTTTTTGTGTCTTTCAAATTGTTGAAGAAAAATGTTCATAATGTTTCAAATCAGAAATCCTCTAGGCATGATGTTGAATATGAAGAAATTAGTGGACTTGCCAATGAAAGTTATCATCCATTATGTTTTTCTTCCTTTGAATTGTCAAAAGAAAATCATGAGATAACAGAGGAAGCAATGAATTTTGACTACATTCACAGTGACGTTGTTCTACNGTCTTTCAAATTGCTGAAGAAAAATGTTCATAATGTTTCAAATCAGAAATCCTCTAGGCATGATGTTGAATATGAAGAACTTAGTGGACTTGCCAATGAAAGTTATCATCCATTATGTTTTTCTTCCTTTGAATTGTCAAAAGAAAATCATGAGATAACAGAGGAAGCAATGAATTTTGACTACATTCACAGTGACGTTGTTCTACATGAGAAAATTGTTATTGGTGAAGAGGACCAACAACCTTCTCATACCTTTAATGACCGTTTTGTTGATTACATGGAAGGGTATTTCAGTTCAGATTTGTAGCCTATGATCAACGACCAGCTTGGAAATAAATATGATGGTCAATCAACGTCAGTGTTAGATATGTATTTATTTCCACCGGGGGTTTCATTTCAGCCAACATTGTCTTCTAAGTCAGAATATTGTTACTTCTAGCCGTCTCAATAGTTTTTTCATCCTCTTTGTGGTGATCAACAGGTTGAATTACATGAAAACAAGGATGCAGTGGAAGGGGTGAAACATGATTGTTGTTTTATGTATGTTCTGGAGGATCCATTTGTATTTTTGTTGGAGGTGGCAAACAATCCCAATGTTTTTAATTTTTTGAGATTTGAATTTATAGATAAATTTTTGAATGACTTATCAGTAAACAAGCTTTGGAGCAAGCATGTGCAAAGAAATAAAAAAGTGGATAAGGTTCTTGCATGGTTGCATTGGCATTTTGATTTCACTTGATTGGCATTTTTTCAGCAGTTAGGGTAGGTAGGAGTGCAAATAATCTCGGTACTACGAGCATTTCTTTTAGCAATCTATAGTTTTCATTTTCGTCTTAGTTTCAGATTTTAGTTTGGAGCATATGCAGCTTTGGGTTTTCAGCAGATGCAGGTTACAAGTTACAATTGGAAAGTTGAGTTTGGGAGTAGACCAATGGATAGGCGTGTGGTCTATTGTTCTTTGCTACCTCACAGGGAGGATAGAATCCCCGTTGGAGCCATTTGTTAGCCCCATGATTTTCATAGCTAAGGTTAGAGGTTTGTCAACAATTTGCAAAGTCATGCCTATTAGTACCCATATTGTTTTTATGTCTGGCATCATCTAACATTTCCAAGGGTAAGTTTCAAAAGGAATCTTATCATTTATTATTTCCATTTCCATTTTCAACTGCGCGCTGCAAAAGTTTCTACGCGATGCGCAGAGAACTTCACCACGCAAAGGATTTTGTCGTGTAGTGAATTTCGTTGCGTAATGGATTTCATCGTGCAATGGGATATCACGCATGGGATGTTCTCATGCATAGGATGTTTTAGTGCATAGGATGTTTTCATATAGTGGATTTTATCGCACAATGGATTTCATCGCACACTTGCCTCTTGCGCATGGGATGTTGTCACACATAGGATGTTGTCGCGCAATGGATTTCGTCGCACAGTGGATTTCATCGTGCAGTGGGTTGTCGCGCATAGGATGTTTTAATGCATAGGATTTTGTCTCATAGTGTATTTCATCACGCTTTGGATTTCATCGCGTAGAGGATGCTTTCACGCAGAGGATTTTCCTGCGCACAAGCTACAACTCGTGCTACATAAATGACTAGTTTAGTGGTCAACTTCAAGATCACTTTCAGACCAACTGAAGAGGAATTTTGAAACTACCCAAGAGGTGTTTGTTGAGAAAAAACCAAATAATAAAAACCTCTCTCATATTTGAAAACCGTTTCATATTTTGGGAGATTTGAAGGAATATTTGAGCCCTATTTTTCAGTTTTCATGATTTCATGTCCGAGGCATGTTTTTGTGACACGTATTCCGGCCATCTGGATATGAATTTCAAGAAACTGAGAGACACATTTATTTATAACGATATTAATACAAAAAACTCTCTCGGTTTTGAAAAATAGTGTTGTATTAGTGATATATGATGTCATATGTAACGCCTATTTTTCCATTTTGCTACGCAATCCGCCGTGTTTTTTGTTGTAGGTTACTGTTTCATAGCAAACTTGTTGTGCAAGGGTGACAGAGTGTCCAACAGTGCACATCATGAATCATCACAACAATATGGTATAATTTTGATCATGATCAATGATTGTAAAGAATATCTCAGTTACGATTATGATTTGGCAAAGTTGGGTTTTCTGTTTTTAGTGAATCCGTTGAAGTTATTTTTCTCTTTCAAAGAATATGGGTCCATGATTCTAGGAGGGAGTATTTCGACCCTAGCAGCCAAGGGTTACATTAGTTTTCTATATATGGGCATCATTTTCATGTAAACAGGGTTGGTTGGCAAAGTATTGTAGAAAATGACTATTGATTGTAGTTCGTTTTGATCTGATTGAAACTTAATGCAAAAGTCACGAACCTTTGATGAAAATATTCTAATTGTAGTTGTTGGATGTATTTTTTCCTTTCTTTTCATACATACTTCCTGTATTATTTATTCATATCTATTTATGTATGAATCGAAATGTAATTTTGAACCTAGGATTCACTGCGCAGTGCCCTAGGATTCGTGCCATTCAGACAAACTGTTTTCCTCTAAGTTAACTCTAAATTAATCCTCAGAGGTGCTTCAAGTTACTTCATGTGTCCCCCCCCACCACACACAAAGATTTTAAACTGAAGACCGTTGCTTGCTTAGCCTTTATCCTCTCAATTTCATTCACCGAGTCATTTGTTTCTAACATTTTCTTAAATCGACTCCATTTCCCAATGGTACTTTATCTCTTGCTTGTCCTACCATCCCTTTTAAAACAAAAATAAAATTGTCCTATTGTAGAATCTAACCTATGTGCATTGATTGATGAAATATTTGAGTTATTACCAGTCATTAGACATATGAGAGAGCCCTCTCTGTTTGTATAGGTTGGAATACAATCTAAAGTTGGTTGAAATAGTTACCTTGGGGATTTCTTTGATACATCCCAAAGAAATTACCGAGTGCTAACACCCTATATTTGAAGGAATTTTTACCCTATATACCTAGCCCAAATGGGAGAAAAATTTATATGGTTCTAAATATTATTATGAGACCTTCCCAATGGTATATGGAATTCCCTCTAACTCCCTATGAATGAGGAGATATGGATTTTTTCTTCCGACAACCTAGACAAAAAATTGAGGTTGGCTCAACCAGTCTTTACAGGTTAGTCTTGAAAGTAAGGACATGACTACTATAAATACATGTTAGATGTGCACATTTGTAGTGCAACCAAGAAAGGAATCATGTATGAGTTGCGCATAGGTGGTCTAAGGTGCACTAAAGGAGATGGGGTGTCATTTTTCGATCTAAAGGTGTGCAAAAGACGTTTGAGGAATTTTCCTGAGGTATTTCATCTTCTCAAGGTGCGCTATGAAGGACAAAAGGTATGTTATGTTGCCATGTGTGTTGTTTTGAAATTTTGATGATGCAATGTGTTCTATTCCAAGGTTGTGATTCTACAGTATGGAATCATATTCTAGGAATGATCCTATGAGGCTCGCTAGGGAATGAAGGGTAAATGTGTCTAGGGTTTGACGCTATGTCTGAAGTATGAAGGATACATGTGAAGTCATAAGTACTATGTGTGTGAATATATTGGATTGGTTTCCACACATATATTTGTCTTGTTGAGTTGTTACTCATGTGAGGGGATTGGTGTCTCTAGTAGGTTGGTGTCTACAAATATTGTAACAGTAGGTTAGTTCCTACAAGTGTTACTGAGTTGGTGCTCAGTTGAGGAGATTGGTGTCTCCAATAGGTTGGTGCCTACATCTTGCTGAGTTGGTTCTCAATTAAGGAGATTGGTGTCTCTAGTAGGTTATTTCCTACAATATTTATAACAATAGGTTGGTGCCTATAGACATTTATAAAGATAATTTTTATGGTTTTATCCATATTGGTTTCCATGTTAAACTTTGTGCATTGTGGTTTGAGTTTATATGTGATTATTTTTTCTCATCTAATGAACCATTTATGAATGTTTAAATAAATTAAAAAGTATCATATACTAATTCACCCCCCACTCTCAGTATAATCATAAGTTCAACACATAATGGATATCGTTGGCTAGACAACAAATACCTCGTTGATGCAGAGACTATGCACTATGTTACAGGTCTTTCGATACATGGCAGAAACCCAACCAATGCACTCAAAGCTAAGTATTTAGCACATGATTATATTTATGCCAAGTACGCAACGTATAAAGGGACACATGACATGGTGATTACAAACATCAATGATCAACGAGTCCCCTTTTCCACACAATTTGTTTCCTGTAAACTACTATGGAAATGTTGTAAATATGAATGCCCACTCAGGGTAGGTGTTGTCATGGAAAAATGTGTCAAAGGAATTCATATGGCGTGGGCACATTATGTACTAAATGAATTTGTGGAGGATTTCTTGGACGCCCAGAATCTTGGTAAGGACTTTCACTACAGGTGGATTATTTTGCTTATTTCCATGATTCTGTAGAGGCCCCCTTCGAGCCATGAGGATGATGCAATAGGTGCACCAACTTTCGCTACCCCTCAGTTTCTTTCCTTACACTTCAACAAGAACCCATATATTCAAGCCCATAATAACAAATATTTTGAGAAATGGTATAGCTATCTCATCTAGGATATCGACTCACAATTATGCATGTTGTGTAGTGTCATCCATAGGTATGAGAATTATCTTGAATTTGAATGAAACTTTCATAAGATTTACATTTATCCTAGTGAATACTAGGGAGTCGCAATGGCCATACTTTCGTTCTGCATCATGGATGAATAAATTTAGAAAGGTGTCGTGGAATGGTCATAACACCTTAAACCTACCCCCAAGGATAAGAATCATACACTCGAAATAATAACCAAGAGGAATCAATACAGGAAACGAGCCAAAGCTACGCGGAATAAATATTAGAGGGAATTCCAAGAAGCCGAGACATACACAAAGAAGGAGTTTAAGGATGACCCCACTTGGGCCCTCAAGAGAAAATAGAATCTTGTTCCAGCATCAACAACCCCACTCCAGCTCAGAACCCAAAGATGAAGATCAGATGTCCACTTCCCTGCCAGAGATTCATTATACCCCCATCATCGAAGAAGTTCCAATGGTGTATGAACATAATACCGTGAATATTGGTCAAGTGAGCACTAAAAGGAGACAAACAGTCAAAGACAAAGGGGCATCTACTAGCATTTCAACACAAGGAGCAAGATATATTGTGACAAGCATCTTGAATCTCATCAAATAGCTTAGGGGACAACTGGTTATGAGGGTGGGGGTGGGTCAAATATTAGAGAAAATGTAAAATGTAAATACATTTTCTATAATATTTTCCCCACCCACCCCCATATATGAGGGTGGTGTGGGGAAAATATTGTATTTGAGGATATAGAAAGAGGTTGCAAGACAACTAGTTATGTAGATTCTAGCCTCAAGTTGGTTTGTGGTTACCTTTGTGACTTGCTTCCTCATCCAAAATAAATTTATAGAGTGATAACACCTTACATATTCACAAAACCACTCCCTATGAGGATTTATATGAAAGGATGCACCTGAGTCAATCAACCATGCCTCGTGATCTACACGTGTGCTTGAAGAAGCCAAGTACACATATCCTCCTTCCATAGAGTTTTTGCTTCTATATAAGGAGCATCTTCTGTCTCCTTCCCTCTCTCGACACTTTTGGATCTACATTGTTTCTTGTAGTACCCTTATTTTCCACATCTCCAACATACCTTTACAAAGTTTCCAAGATATTTATATCTTCCCTTAGATTTAGATCTCCCACTTAAGGACTTAGATCTATTTCTTTCCTGGTAGAATCCTCCTGTAAATAATACATATGTTCTTCGTTCTTCCGTGTTCTTCTTCCACATATCCTCCTACAATAAGGATGATACCACATCATTGAAACTTAAAGTAGTTGTATTACTAATTATGGCCACAACCATATTATCCCACAAGTCTAGTAAAGAGAACAATATATTGATACACTTATCTTCAACCGAAATCTTAATATCAATAGATAATAATTGACTTACCACAGTATTAAAGGCATCCATATGCTTGTTCACCAAGTATCCATCTTTCATCCTTAGGTTGTAAAACTTATTCTATAGGAATGGTTTGTTTACCAAGGACTTATATTGATACAAATCCCCTAACTTATTCCATAAATCCTTGGTTATATCTTCCCCTGATACATTCAATAATACTAAATTTGAGAGACACAATCAGATTGTGCTCTTCTCCTTCCCATCCAAATTTTCCCAATCTTCTATTGACATTCTTGTAGATGTATTACATGGATCCACATCGATCCACTGATATTTTTCCACCAATATATATTCCATATTGAGCTTCCACAACTCAAAACTTTTCCGATTAAATTTCTTGATTTCTATTTTCAAATTTCTCACCATTTATTTTCACCTAGAGAATCAATACCATAGAGCTTCAATTGTAACAAGGCTTATCAAAGACCCAAGACAAACCATTAGCCACAAAGGAATCCCCCTAAAGACAATAACATCTTTGATACCAAATGTATATTTCAACCTTGTACAATAAATGTCTACAAATAAATTCTTAATAAAAACAGAAAAGATACAATGGCACACACACACACACACATTAAGCAAATATTTTACCCTAGAAACCCAAATCAGGAAAACCAACAACCTGTTTAGAGCCACATCTCTAATATTCTATTCATCATATCTTTATTTTTTATAATACAATATATATAGGGTTCTGCAACATCCAATCCATTGACCTGGATTAGTAAACAACCCTAATTCCTTAATCTAAATTAGAAAACCATGGGAAAAAACCATGTGCCGAAAAAACACTAAAAGAAGATGCAAAAAATGCCAAATTTTTCTTTTAGGGGCGCTACCCCTGATCCCCCTGGAAAAACACAGACACTAGGACTAGTCATGCAAAAAATATAACACATACAAAACACCCTCCATGGAAGCTTCCCAATGTTGTTTCTACCTGGAACTGCTTGTTTTCCCTTTCTTATGGCTTATGTTTTCCAGATACTATGCATGTACATATGCCTTGTCCATTATCCTTGGATTGAAAATAATCACTCACTTTAGTATATGACTGTGTAGACCTCCTATATACTTTAGTAGTACATCTGGGTTCTTGGGAGAGATACCCAACATCATAGAAATCTTCCCGAAATCGGTGGTGTACTTCAGTACACTCTACCCCTGCCTTTGTCTGAAGTAATGCCAACAGATCCATTGGTCCTCTACATACCCAAAAGGATAGAACATAGACTTAATGAGGGTTTTTAAATCCCCCCACTTATTTACCTATGGATCACCCTCCATCCTAAGTGTCTATGTGTGAATTTCCCACCAGGTAAAAGCATGGCCCTCTAACTTCAATCTGGAAAATGATATATTTCGCTCCTCATCTATATGGAAAACGATGAAATAAAATTCTAGTTGTTGCAACCAATTATTTATTTTTAACGCATCGATATCACCTTGGTATGGATTTATTTCCACTTTCACTTCCATATTGAATAGGGACCATCAAGGGTTTATGGAACTGTAACTTGTTCACTCTTTCTCAAGTTCTTTCCGCGACTCCTTTTTTGGGTCTTCATTATCTCTCAATTTTCCTTTCAATATGATCTCTAAGTTCAATCCTCCAACTTCTCTGAATAGTATGAACTTTCTTTCTATAGCCACCATGAGGAGGGACATATTGTGAGATATGTTAGTGAATTTATCTTCCATCCTCACAAATCTCTTCTCTACTAAATATTGAGGGTTGTTATGAACATGCTCGTCAACCATGACTAGGGTTCTATGAATTTATTAATAAACGGATTTATGGATCCCTGCAAATTTCAATAAATACCCCAACAAAATTTTCTCTAATATAGTATGATTTGTAAAATTTCATGGGTATTCCACTAGAACAGTTCATCACAACAAATCCAATAAATAAAAATGAAATCTACACTATGAAGATTAAATTCCTTTAGATTCCAGAATATTTAGTTACTAATTTTATGCTTATGCATGAAATAGTTAAAATTAAAAAAATAGAGAACAGTAAAACATAATCACACAACATTCACAAAATAACACAATGATTTTCTCTAGGAAACCTTTATAGGAGAAAACCCAACTAGAAGGTGAGGCTACTCTGCTCTCTTTTCTCTAGTATGAAAATAATGCAAGTACAAAGGAGAAGACACTCTCTATGAAGTTACCTGAGACCTGTGGCCTATTAGGATACTATATAAAATTAAAACCCTCTATTCTGCTCTATAATTCCCAACTCCCAATTGTTCTTCTTTTCTATGGAACAAAATACAATAACATAGAATGGACCCCTTCTCCTCCTAGAAGCTTGATATTTAACATAGCTCAATATCCATCCAGGGGTAGGGATTTGAATTCCTCAACCCTCAATTGTGATAAGTTTTAGGAACTTGTAGAATATGTTATCCCTAGATATTTTCCAAACATGTTTTGGAACGATGTCGAGGCACCCCAGGGGCCAAGACTCAGGATGAATCTTAAAGCCAAATTTGCAATAAAATAATTGTGCAATATTTGGGAAGTTTTTCCCTCTCTCTCTCTCTCTCTCTCTCTCTCTCTCTCTCTCTCTCTTGAAATTATAGGACCTAAAACAATATCAGCTCAAATGACAAATGCTCTCAACTATATGAGGTATATGTCTAGGAGTGTTTCATAAAATCAAGGTTAAAAGGAGGATGAAATGACGGTTTAGAGGAAGAACAAAATAAAAATACAATGCACTGTTGAGAATGAATCATGTAGCTTATGGAAAAGGAAAAACGTGATGAGAAATTAAGAATTGTGTGGCTCTAACAAGTGTAAACAGATCAATAAACACATGCTTCAAAAAATTAACATCTTCATACATTCAAATTCAAGGAGGTGCCCTCTACATATCATTCAAATGCATAAAGAAAATGACAAGAAATGGTCATACATTCAGAGGAAATCACTTATTTGTCATTACCAGAAATCATACAATAACAATGAACATGAAGAATGGCCCATTGTATGAGCTTTTATAAAGCATATCTAATATGTAAAGTCCTTCATTAGGGATTCAAAGTTAAATGGTAAATTTGTAATCTAAATTAGTTTTATTTTCTTGAACATGACATATAATTTATAATTCTGTTTGCATTACAACAAATCTATCTAATTTATATTGAAGTTATTAGTAAATTAATCAGTTAAATATCAAATTCTCAAATTATACAGCCCAAAATAGTCACAAAACAGATTTACACAACATATTATACATTTAACATATTACACATTTTCAATACATAGATACATAACACAACTTTAATTCAGAACAAAATTAATACTAGTAAAATACCTCTTGAAGAAGGAGTTTGTCCATTTCTCTCATGTTGTTTCTAACTGCTTGAAATTGTCTGAAAAGTGTTCGAAACTACCTAAAAATTGAATCTTTTCCTCCCAGCCAGCTAAGAACAGAGCCTCTCTGGCTCCCTAGCTCCAGGAATCCTTGCGGTTTCCTGGCCCTTGAGCCCAAAACTCCCAACAACAGGTGCCCCCTGTGATAGACCTCTAACAAGATCCTCAAGAAAAACCAACAATACAATCCTCCAACAAGCTTCCCCCCCTACCAAACCAATAATACAGTCCTCTAATATGAAAAATAATGCTCCCCAAAACCAAAAATCCCTTCCCAAGTGTTTTCCCCCTCCTCTTATCCTACTTCCCCCCCCTTCCTTATTGACCACCTTCTCCCTTCATTAAGTCTCACCCACCTTATCCCTCCATTAAGTGTCAACTACCTTATCCGCTTTTCATTTATGGGTCATCTACCGATACACTAAGTCTCAAAATGAAAATTATTAATTTATTAAACCCATATTCCTTAAACAAATATTTAATCATGATTATTAATTGATTAATTAATTAAACTAATATACATTAAACAAATATTTAATTCATGAAAATTGATTAATTACTTAGGGTTGTTACATACAGCCACCCTTCAGGAAACTTCGTCCCGAAGTTAAAGTATTTTATGATATAAGGGAAAAGACACATGGTTCACACATTCATATCCAATAAACAACATTATCAGTAAGTAAGCCAAGAAAACTCATACATACTAGTGTACATGTATAAGAAATGCATGTGTATCTAGTACATACAAGTCTCATGCATGTACTAATAACAATAACTATCACCTCTATAGTAATTTATGTATGCATCCAATCCAATCAACAAGAATATTCATTTTATAAAAGATAATAAACCAATCAAATGTTTGTGAAATCCTTTAATTACAATAATCTAACTCAACAATGTTATTTAGACAATTGTAGGTTAGTTAAGTAATTATGAATATACATGTATACACATTTTATTTTCAGAAGGAAAAACAATAAATTCCACCATAAGGCAAATCTCCATATACTCTCAACTATTTCTATTCATCCTTCCTCCCTAACATACTTCCATATTCCATTCCTATCCTTCCTCTGTTGGACTATCTTGGAGCGTCAACTATATTGAACTAACTCCAAATAGAACCCTTAAGCAGAAGTGTCACTATCTTGACCAAGCTTCCCCAACAGGCAACTAACAGTCATCATCACACGTCTAGGGGAGCGTGAGCTAACACCGTCCTCCCATGACTCCAGGTTTCAAAGGATACACGATGGGAAATGCCTCCACCCCTCCTAATAGGACTAGGGTCCACACCCTACAATGGAATATACAGTGGATCCGTGTTGCTAGAAATTTTGTCATTGTTTATTCAGTTTTTAGACAGTCTCACCACCTGAAATCCTGCATTGGTCCACATATCATAGCTATGCATTCAAACCAATATAATTTCACATACAAAGATTCATACCATAGTGTTTCTCGGTCGGTGGTCATGACATCCACTTTCATTACCATTATCCCTTGGATATTTCATTGTCCATTGACCCACATATTAGTCTATAACACAAAATCATACATATCTATGCACTATCATAATGTAATTGCATCCGACCATAATCTCAATTCGATATCCATGTACCAACAACTTTAATGTCAAAATTTCCAAGTTAGAAATAGATCTCATAATATCCCCATAATCCAATTAAGGTTACCTGTTCATAAGATTTTCATTTACATAATAGATTGCATCATATCCACCATCATTCACATAATGTTAAACATTCATATATTTCACATTCAGATAATAGATTGCATCATATCCATCATCATTTAAGTGACATTTAAACATTTATAGAATTTGCATTCACATAGTAGGTCGCATCATATCCATCATCATTCAAATAGCATTCAAACATTCATAGAATTTATATTCGCATAGTAGGTCGCATCATATCCATCATCATTCAAATAACGTTTAAACATTCATAGAATTTACATTCACATAGTAGGTCGCATCATATCCATCATCATTCAAGTGACATTTAAACATTTGTAAAGGTCCATACGTCTTAAAAGTTCAAGTGTATCATTAATAGTTTTACTGTGAATAGAACATAAAGGTTATTAGGCCTCAGGTAATCCTAGTTGTCTAAGTCAAAAGGTGGTGTTACATACACCCAAACTTCGAGAAATATATTCTCGAGGTGGTCAAAAAAGTGAGGGATAATCTCGTCGTAATGTCTCAGCATCCTCCCAAGTAGTAGATCTTGGACTATACTTGTCCCACTTGACCTTAACTTGGTCTACCAGACAGTTCCTGAGTTGTCGGACTCTACGGTCCAATATGCGTAATGGTTCTACCGTGAGGGTTCCTGCATCCAATACCTGCAATTCCTTCCAATTTAGTTTATGTGACTCATCATTAACATAATGACGTACACCAGATACATGAAAAACATTATGAGTTTTATGCAAGTGGGGTGGCAGTATGAGATGATAGGCAATGGGTCCAATTTTCTCTTGGATTTTGAACGGTCTTATAAATTGAGGTGACAACTTTGTCCCCTTCCCGAACCGAATGGTACTCTTATTGGGTCTGATATGAATGAAAACCTAGTCTCCCACTTTATAACTTTGGTCAATCTTGTGTGCATCTGCATAACTTTTTTGTCTATCCTACGCTTCCTTTAGTATGTGCCTAATCTAAATCACCTATTCCTCAATCTATTGAATCAATTCTGGCCCTACTATCACTCGGTCTTCTAACCTCTCCAAACTCAATGGTGTTCTGCATGGCCTTCCATACAGAGCTTCGTAGGGTGACATTCTGATGGAGCTATGAAAACTGTTATTGTAGGCGAACTCTACCAAAGGTAGGTACTTCTCCCAATGGGTTTGATTATCCATGGCATACATCCTAAGAATGTCTTCCATGACTTGGTTTACCCTCTCATTTTTCCCATCTGTTTCAGGATGATAAGTTGTGCTTAAGTTCAACTGATTCCCCAACACTAAATGCAAACTTGTCCAAAGCCTAGAAGTGAATCTGAAGTCCCTATCTGAAATGATCTTCTTGGGTATCCCATGCAAACAGATGACCTCACTTAAAAACATGCGTGCCACATCAGTGACATCGTAAGTGTCCCTAATCGAAATAAAATGAGCACTCTTGGTCAACTTATCAACTATCACAAGGATGGCATTGTGTCTATGAGATGTGAGCGGCAACCCTACAACAAAATCCATAGAAATGAATTCCCACTTGGACATAGGAACATCATGTGGTTGTAGGATACCTGTCAGGTGATGGTGGTTGGCTTTCACTTGTTGATACTCTAGGCATTTGGCGATGAAATGGACTACATCGCGCTTCATGCCTACCTATAAGAAGAGCTTCCTCATGTATGCATACATTTTCTTCACACCCGGATGCACACAATAAAGTTCTCTATGGGTTTCCTTTAGTATGATGCTTCAAATATCCCCACCTTCAGAGATGTACATCCTTCCTCGATATCTTAATAGCCCATCTTCTTCCAGGCTATATCCATCAGACTTTGGATCTAACTACCTGTTGGCAGCCAATTCACTTTTTTTTTATGATCCTATAAGCTGCCTACACCTATGTTTTACAAACATCATTTTTTTTCGTCGCAATTTTCAATAGACGACATTTTCATTTATTGCGACGTTTGCACATTTGTCTTCGTCAAGTTTTCACGACTGTCAGCGTGAAAACTTCTCCTTTCGAAGTTGTTTTTCGATCATTATCTGAACTATCACTATCTCTTGTCATTATGCCTATTGCGCTTACCTTTTACTGATCATTATACAACTGGCAAGATCCTCTAATCAGTTCTCATACTTCGATTGATTGTATAACTTGGTTTTATTTGAGTTTGTAAGGCATTTAACATTTGAATTTGCACTCTATATGACTTGCCTGATCATTGATTCTATGAAAATGCATAGGGGATATGATTAATTTTTATATATATATGTCTTTTTATATAACCCTTATGTTAATCCTTTCATAATTTTTGGCTTGTCGACTATATGAATATCAATCAGCACATTGGTTAAACGTTTATACAATGGTGCATGGCTAACATTTGGTATTGGTTTCACGTTGAATTTTGATGGTTTAAAAACTATAGTCTAACGTTGATTTGGCGCGCTGGCATAACACTTACCATTTGATTCTTTGGTTGGCCAAATGATATGATTTTTGAGCTATGCTATGATTGTTTGAACAGATGTGTAAATCGGCGGTTGTACTTCTCCATAACTATCGTGCATGGCAGTGAATGACTCCACCACCTTCGCATACTCGCATTTATGCTTAACCCTTTTTCTCGTTTTTTGTTGTTGGTTTGGGTAGCTCTGCTCCTGTGTGTGTTCGTGAATACAAACCCTACCCACACCATGTGTTCGGCTCCATGGCACCAGTCGTGTGAGTTGAGCCCAATGGCAATCAAGCCCTGTTGATGTTCGACAATGCCCGCCAAGATTTGGTAGACAGTGGATGGCTTACCTTCGTGAAACGATTTGAGGGTTTTAACCTTTGTGTAGCACGACAGTTTTCCATAACCTTCAATGGTTGTCCAGCCAAGGTGGGCGATATACAGTTAGAGATTGATGAATAGTTTATCAGCTCGGCTACAGGGTTACCTCCTTCGGGACAACGTTGGTTTAAGAATTGCAAGGTCGAGGAAGTGCCATGGACATTGCTGTTTCAATCGCACAAAGTCACCTCTTATGACAGAGGTATACCTGTATCTATGCTCAAACCCCGATGGAACGATTTATTGATTCTTGTCAAGCAGTTCGTGACCTGTGAAGGTCGATACGGACTTGTGTTCCTCTACCACCTGCGTCTACTGATGGTTTTTATAGGGTATCCTCTAAACATGCCTTTCTATTTTCATCGGTGCTTGTATAAGATGTCGAAAAGATATAAAAGGAAGCAGGCTTACAACAACCTATTCCACCATGGGCTTATTAAGCTCATCGTTGTTTATTATTTGAGTTTACATGGTGATAATTGGAGGACTTTCATCGCCTGTAATGGCTTTGAAGACACCGACCCTGTACAGGTTGTTAAGCCTGTGGTAACTAAGACTAAGGCTGAACCGCCTGTACCCTTACACCTCCTACTGCCTAAACCCTCAACCGACTCTCCTATTGATTTACCCGACACTGTGACTAAGAGTGCAGAGGCCATTAAGAAGCCTATGAGCAAAAATCCCAAGGAAAACCTTACGGCTAATGCCAAAGGGAAAAGGAATGCCCGACTCATTTCGAGAATGGCCAGAAACAAACCAAAACCCTCTGCCGAGTCTAACCCTATCATTCTGAGCGAGGATTCTGATTCTGATGTTGAGCATTTTCTGGCCAGTGAATATCCCTACTCGCAAGGTTTATGTGCAGAGCCCCCTTATGATTTTGTGTCAAATCTACCCCCTTGCCTAAAGGATGATCCTAACTACCCAGGTATTAAGTTACCTCGTAAAACCCTCGGTCATTTGGCCAAACCCTCGCCTGCTCTGTATAAACCCACACAGTCACCTTGTGACCAATGCAATTCATGGTTAGAGCGATATTGTAGTGATGTTCCTATACTCCAATCAAAGATTCAATCATTGGAAGACCCGATTGCACTGCTAACCAGTCAAAAGGCCAAGCTCCAAGCAGTAGATAAGAAATAGAAGACAACCGGCTCCATCCTGTTCAAAAACGTGGAATCAGCCACGGCTGTTGTAAATTCCAAACTAGCATAATCAATGCAGCCTCGTCACTATACAGGTATGGTTTTGACATCATTTTTGTTTTGTAAATAATCTAGTTTGATGTGATGATTTGAATTATGTTTTTAAATGACTCAGTCACTCATCCAAATGCCTCTGTCATTCGGTGATCGCCCTGTACATGGTTTCGTTTTGATAAAAATAGAAGGAATTCCAAATTGATATACGATTTGTTCATAGATTTTTACTGGATTTGATAGTTATTCATTTGGATTTCATTTGCTAAGTTTGTCTGAGTGAAGTAACGAGATTAATGGTGTATTTTCAATACAATTCATTTCGTATCCACTTGATTCGCATGCTGTGTTTATCAAATGATTTTGGGAGTGTATTTGTTACGATATGATCTGTCATACGATTTTCAAAAATCGTGAATATTGCTCTGTCTGGTTTTAATTTGGGAAAAAACGACTCTGTGTTTTTTATGAAAACAATATGCTTATGTAAGTTGATGCAAGTAATATTTATGCCTGAATCGTGTGACAATTTCGATTCACGATGATTATGTTAAGACTCCTTGCTGTTTGATTCGCTTAAATCGAATATACTTGATTCGATCGCTCTCATGAGTTAGATTCACATCGTGAAATGTTGTTCTGTCTGTTTCTAAACTTGCAAATGAATTGGTCATTATTTTTTGTCTCTATCGAATCAGGTAATGAGGCATTTTAAACAAATAACTTCGATCAAAAGAAATCGATCTTGTCTACCCAGATTACTAAAAATAAACGATCATATAATTCCTTTGAACCCTGTTTCCAGCTGAGTGATTTCATCATGATTTCCTTTAATAGACAGTTACGCGCCAATTGGTTTAATTCGCTTATGATATGAATCTTTTTTCTATATCATTGCAACTATAACGATTGGAAAATGATTTTGTTGAATCCAATTGTATCTCTTGTTTAACAATCACATATGATATGTTTGCTTATCGGTTTCAATTGGATAAGAAACAATCTTACTACTGTTCGATTACGACTCTGTGGACCCGATTTCGTGGTAACAAAAGAAGAGAGTATTCTTATCTCTGTATTCGGTTGAATTATGTTTGATCCTGTTTAATTCTGAATGATATAACCATTTCAATTTCAATGATTTGTTTTTAAATGGTTATTGGAAGATAATTGGATTCAATCCTTTTAAAAGTTTTTTAATCGATTCTCATGCTGATTCTGTACCTTATTTAGACTAGCTACAGAATCAGATGATTCTGTAGCTAATCTATAGAATTAAATTTTCTATCATTTATTAATAAAAGATCCTTCTAATTTGTTCGTTTTTGGTCCTTTTCAGGTGAATTCGAATTGCATGGGATTTGATGGACATACTAGAGGATATTTAGATGTTTTATTTTTATTTTAGTCTCCTAGTTTAGACAACTTTGGGATATCTTCCCAGATCTTATGTAAACAGTTTTATAACTTCCACAGGGACGTTTTACCCTGTGAAAAAACTTATAAATACTTATTATTTTTTTGTAATAATCATCCTCATTGGTGGGAGAACAAGTATATGGAATTTTAATACAGACTGAGACAGAAATTGATGTTCTGCTACAGCTTTAGCTTTCCATAATATCAATATTTTGTTTCATGTTTATGTGTATCAATTTGCATTTGGTTAATGACTACTTTAGCTATCTTAGTCTTTTGCAAATGATATGATTTAATCAATATAATCCATATCTGAT
>SNQJ01S0015335.1:258612-268902 GCA_010110895.2 Picea sitchensis
CCTTCTAGCGCCATTTGTTGACGGAAGAAATCGACCGTCCGTCAACTGGAAGAGTGGAACCGGTCCGGGGGTTGTCTAATAACCCAAGCCGTTTGGAATGAACCACCCTGACGGGTTTAGCGGCTCCGTTAGCCGATCTAAGGTCCTAAGAAAACAAAAAGAAAAACTAATCTAAACTAACTAAAACTAAATAAAACAAACTAACTAAAACTAAATAAAACAAACTAACTAAAACTAAATAAAACAAACTAAACTAAACTAATATCTCTGTATATATAAACTACTAACTAATACTATACTAACTACTACTTGAAATATAACTTATTCACAAATTGTACAATATTGACAATTTACAGATTTAATTAAAACCTGAAAAACTCATTAATATTCTTCCCTAAGACAGTGAGAGATATTTTATGATTTTATGATTTTATGAACAAGAAATAAAACTTTCTGAAATTAAACAATCTAATATACTAACTACACATATATCTAACTAAAATATTAACAAATATACTAAACAAATAGACAACAAATTGACCTGGAAACGCTCCAAATTTGTTCTGTGTATGATGACTGTTCAAGTAGATCGGAGGAAGAAAACTCGCACCGAATACTCCAGAAGCTTCTCGTAAATGATACGCTGCAATGCTCTTTGATTTGGTTTACAGGACAAACAAGACATAAAAAATCATAACAATTATATGATTTATAAATCTTAACAATTAGGTAAACCTGTTATGCAAAGACTTATATAGAATAATCCAATTGATGAAGAAGAGAAATCTGTCATTCATAAACTGAATCAAGTAATTGCTATGTTTTTAAATACTGGAAGAAATCAGATATGGATTATATTGATTAAATCATATCATTTGCAAAAGACTAAGATAGCTAAAGTAGTCATTAACCAAACGCAAATTGATACACATAAACATGAAACAAAATATTGATATTATAGAAAGCTAAAGCTGTAGCAGAACATCAATTTCTGTCTCAGTCTGTATTAAAATTCCATATCCTTGTTCTCCCACCAATGAGGATGATTATTACAAAAAAAAAGAAGTATTTATAAGTTTTTTCACAGGGTAAAACCTCCCTGTGGAAGTTATAAAACTGTTTACATAAGATCTGGGAAGATATCCCAAAGTTGTCTAAACTAGGAGACTAAAATAAAAATAAAACATCTAAATATCCTCTAGTCTGTCCATCAAATCCCATGCAATTCGA
This sequence comes from Picea sitchensis, assembly GCA_010110895.2. Taxonomy (NCBI): domain Eukaryota; kingdom Viridiplantae; phylum Streptophyta; class Pinopsida; order Pinales; family Pinaceae; genus Picea; species Picea sitchensis. The sequence goes on from SNQJ01S0015335.1 coordinate 259,843, forward strand.
ATTCACCTGAAAAGGACCAAAAACGAACAAATTAGAAGGATCTTTTATTAATAAATGATAGAAAATTTAATTCTATAGATTAGCTACAGAATCATCTGATTCTATAGCTAGTCTAAATAAGGTACAAAATCAGCATGAGAATCGATTAAAAATGTTTTAAAAGGATTAAATCCAATTATCTTCCAATAACCATTTAAAAACAAATCATTGAAATTGAAATGGTTATATCATTCAAAATTAAACAGGATCAAACATAATTCAACCGAATACAGAGATAAGAATACTCTGTTCTTTTGTTACCACGAAATCGGGTCCACAGAGTCGTAATCGAACAGTAGTAAGATTGTTTCTTATCCAATTGAAACCGATAACCAAACATATCGTATGTGATTGTTAAACAAGAGATACAATCAGATTCAACAAAATCATTTTCCAATCATTATAGTTGCAACGATATAGCAAAAAGATTCATATCATAAGCGAATTAAACCAATTGGTGCGTAACTGTCTATTAAAGGAAATCGTGATGAAATCACTCAGCTGGCAATAGGGTTCACAAGAATTATATGATCGTTTATTTTTAGTAAACTGGGTAGACAAGATCGATTTCTTTTGATCGAAGTTATTTGTTTAAAATGCCTCATTACCGGGTTCGATAGAGACAACAAATATTGACCAATTCATTTGCAAGTTTACAAACAGACAGAACAACGTTTCACGATGTGAATCTAACTCATGAGAGCGATCGAATCAACTGAATTCGATTTAAGCGAATCAAACAGCAAGGAGTCTTAACATAATCATCGTGAATCGAAACTGTCACACGATTCAGGCATAAATATTAGTTGCATCAGCTTACATAAGCATATCGTTTTCATAAAAAACACAGAGTCGTTTTTTCCCAAATTAAAACCAGACAGAGCAATATTCACGATTTTTGAAAATCGTATGATAGAGCATATCGTAACAAATACACTCCCGAAATCATTTGATAAACACAGCATGTGAATCAAGTGGATACGAAACGAATTGTATTGAAAATACACCATTAATCTCGTTACTTCACTCAAACAAACTTAGCAAATGAAATCCAAACAAATAACTATCAAATCCAGTAAAAATCTATGAACGAATTGTATATCAATTTGGAATTTCTTCTATTTTTATCAAAACGAAACCATGTACAGGGCGATCACCGAATGACAAAGGCATTTGGATGAGTGATTGAGTCATTTAAAAACATAATTCAAATCATCACATCAAACTAGATTATTTACAAAACAAAAACGATGTCAAAACCATACCTGTATAGTGACGAGGCTGCATTGATTATGCTAATTTGGAATTTACAACAACCGTGGCTGATTCCACGTTTTTGAACAGGATGGAGCCGGTTGTCTTCTGTTTCTTATCTACTGCTTGGAGCTTGGCCTTTTGACTGGTTAGCAGTGCAATCGGGTCCTCTAATGATTGAATATTTTATTGGAGTATAGGAACATCACTATAATATCGCTCTAACCATGAATTGCATTGGTCACAAGGTGACTGTGTGGGTTTAGACAGAGCAGGCGAGGGTTTGGCCAAATGACCGAGGGTTTCACGAGGCAACTTAATACCCGGGTAGTTAGGATCGTCCTTTAGGCAGAGGGGTGTATTTGACACAAAATGATAAGGGGGATATGCACATAAACCTTGCGAGTAGGGATATTCGCTGGCCAGAAAATGATCAACATTAGAATCAGAATCCTCGCTCAGAATTATAGGGTTAGACTCGACAGAGGGTTTTGGTTTGTTTTTGGCCATTCTCGAAATGAACCGGGCATTCCTTTTCCCTTTGGCATTAGCCGTAAGGTTTGCCTTGGGATTTTTTCTCATAGGCTTCTTAATGGCCTCTACACTCTTAGTCACAGTGTCGGGTAAATAAATAGGAGAGTCGGTCGAGTGTTTAGGCAGTAGGAGGTGTAAGGGTACAGGCGGTTCAACCTTAGTCTTAGTTACCACAGGCTTATCAACCTGTACAGGGTCGGTGTCTTCAAAGCCATTACGGGTGATGAAAGTCCTCCAATTATCACCATGTAAACTCAAATAATAATAAGCCCATGGTGGAATAGGCTACTGTCAGCCTGCTGCCTTTTATATCTTTTCGACATCTTATACAAGCTCCGATGAAAATAGAAAGGCATGTTTAGAGGATACCCTATAAAAACCATCAGTGGACGGAGGTGGTAGAGGAACACAAGTCCGTATCGACCTTCACATGTCACGAACTGCTTGACAAGCATCAATAAATCGTGCCATCGTGGTTTGAGCCTAGATACAGGCATACCTCTGTCATAAGAGGTGACTTTGCGCGATTGGAATAGCAATGTCCATGGCACTTCGTCGACCTTGCAATTCTTAAACCAACGTTGTCCCGAAGGAGGTAACCCCATAGCCGAGCTGATAAATTGTTTATCAATCTCTAACTGTATATCACCCACCTTGGCTCAACAAACATCGAAGGTCAGGGCAAATTGTCATGCTACACAAAGGTTAAAACCCTCAAATCGTTTCATGAAGGTAAGCCATCCACTGTCTGCCAAATCTTGGTGGGCATTGTTGAACATCAACAGGGCTTGATTTCCATTGGGCTCAACTCGCACGACTGGTGCCATGGAGCCGAACACATGGTGTGGGTAGGGTTTGTATTCACCAACACACACAGGAGCAGAGCTACCCGAACCAACAACAACGAATGAGCAAAAGGGGTAAGCATAAATGCGAGTATGCGAAGGTGGTGGAGTCATTCACTACCATGCACTATAGTTATGGCGAAGCACAACCGCCGATTTACACATCTGTTCAAACAATCATAGCATAGCTCAAAAATCATATCATTTGGCCAACCAAGGAATCAAATGGTAAGTGTTATGCCAGCGTGACAAATCAACGTTAGACTATAGTTTTTAAACCATGAACATTCAACGTGAAACCAATACCAAATGTTAGCCATGTGCCATTGTATAAACGTTTAACCAATGTGCCAATTGATATTCATATAGTCGACAAGCCAAAAATTATGAAAGGATTAACATAAGGGTTATACCAAAAGACATATATATATAAAAATTAATCATAGCCCCTATGCATTTTCATAGAATCAATTATCAGGCAAGTCATATAGAGTGCAAATTCAAATGCTAAATGCCTTACAAACTCAAATAAAACCAAGTTATACAATCAATCGAAGTATGAGAAATGATTAGAGGATCTTGCCAGTTGTATAATGATCAATAAAAGGTAAGCACAATAGGCATAATGACAAGAGATAGTGACAGTTCAGATAATGATCGAAAAACAACTTCGAAAGGAGAAGTTTTCACACTGACAGTCATGAAAACTTGACGAAGACAAATGTGTAAACGTCGCAATAAATGAAAATGTCGTCTATTGAAAATTGCGACAAAAATAAATGATGTTTGTAAAACATAGGTGTAGCCAGCTTATAGGATCATAAAAAAAAAGTGAATTGGCTGCCAACAATGGCGACACACTGGAAGAAGCAGTTATCTATGTCAAAAGAAACAAATTCATATTAGGACAACAGAGAAAATTACAAGTCAAAATTAACAACCAGAAAATCGTACTAACATCATTATTTACCATATTTTCCAGCAGTGTTTCAAAAGATGAAAATCGATAACAAACTTAAGACCAACAAGTCACGATATTAAAGATAAAATATTCAATTAAGTTCAACGCCTTTGAAAGAGGAGCTCATAAAGGCGATGGGTACTTTGTGGTTCTCTGCATTCTTCTGAGTTATGACGATGGCATAAGAACGGTCAGAGGCAAAAGTATAGAGTGTAAAATCTTGAGAGAAGTCAGGGCTCATGAGAGACGGAGCGTCTATTATGGCCTTCTTTATGGCATTAAAAGCTTGATTTTCTGTGGATCCCCAGTGATATTGGGTGTCTTTCTTAATCAGGTTCTGTAGAGGCCTGACCATTTCGAAGAAGCTGGGGACAAATCTTCTCACGAAGTTAATCTGGCCTAAGAAATACTGCATGGAGTTTTTGGATGTCGGAGGGGGAAGTTTTGTGATGACATGAGTCCTCTCGGGGTCAATAATCATTCCTTCACTAGACACAATGAATCATAGGAGTTTACCCTGTTCTACTACAAAGATGGACTTTTTGGGGTTCAAGGAGATACCGTATTTACGACATCGTAGCAGGACGGCTCGTAAGTGAGCTAGATGATCATTTTTGTCTTTAGAATATACAGTCACATCATCTAAGTAAACTACAATGGACTGATTGATTAAGCCTCGGAAAGCAATATCCATTGCTCTCTGAAAGGTAGCACCGACATTAATTAATCCAAAGGGCATTTTATGATATGCATAAGTGCCCCACGGAGTACGGAAGGTAGTTTTGAGTTGGTCTGGCGAAGACATCAGGACTTGGTTGTATCCAGAGAAACCATCTAGCAAATATAGCCTCTCGGAACCAGATACCTGTTGAAGGATCTGTTCCATAGGTGGGACAGGATAGTTGTCTTTATCAGACGCTCTATTGAGGTTTTGGAAATTGACGCAAAGTCAGATTTCCTCGTTTTTCTTCCGGACTGGGATGAGGTTGGACACCCATTGAGTACGCCTAACAGGAAAAATTATTTTAGCACTTAGGAGTTTATTCAATTCTTTTTGAACGGTCGGTTCCAGTTTGGGGTGCATTTTCCTCAGTTTTTGTTGAAAGGGTAAGGTTTGGGGCTTGATCGGGATAAAATGCTATATGATATTAGGATCGAAAGTCTTAAGATCATCGTACACCCATGCAAAGACATATTTAAATTCTTTGAACAATTTGATGAATGCAACTTTTTCTTGTCGAGAACATCCCAAGCCTAGATTGATGCACTGAGGATTTTCACTAGTTCCTAAGTTCACTTTTTCATAAGATAACGAGGAACTATTGGTTTTACAATTGACCATCTTTTTAAATTTATCTTCAAAATCATAAAACTTCTCTAATCTAATTACATATTTGGGTATCGAGTTTACCATATCCGATAGAGCTTCAGGAGTTTTCGAATAAGGTATTACCTTGAAATCGCGCAAATTGTCGTCGTGCGTGTGCTCGTCTATCACCGCGCCTTGAAAGGTTTCTTCCATGTGTAGAAAGTTAATAATATGTTGATCATCGTCAAATACTCTCCATTTTGTGACGTTGTCGGGAATGGATGGCCGAAACAGTAGCTCAACTGAGAATGCGTCTGGGGACAAGCCTTCTGCAGGGAGAAGTTTAGAAGCTACATTAGCTAATAAATCTGCTTCAGAGTTATTCAATCTAGGAATGGAATTTATATTAAAAGACGAAAATTTACTCATTAAGTTCCATACCTCAGATTGGTAGCTTTTGAGATGCGGAGAAAGACAGTGGATAGAATCTCTTACCTGTCTAACCACTGTTTCAGAGTCGCCAAAGACGGTTAAATTTTGAATGTTCATGTCCAAAGCTTTTCTGAGACCTTGCAGTAAAGCCTCATATTCTGCAATATTGTTAGTACATTCAAATTCCAACCTACATGATATCAATGTTTTGTTACCTGCCGTATTGATAATGAAGCAGCCTGCTCCGGCTCCTTCTTTGGACTTTGACCCGTCGAAATACAGAGACCAAATTTGATTTGCATCGGGTTCATGAGACTGTTGTGTGGAAGGTGCGGGCTGCACAAATGCTACGATATCGGACTATTGTTCCGGATTGATGATAGGTGAAACCTCGGCCATGAAGTTGCCGAAGAAGGTGTCCATCCCTTGTACTTCAGGTGAATCAGCAGGGGGTGTGTATGGTTCATTAGGATCGTTCAAATCAGTGACCGTGAATTTGAGGTAGCGCTCACGGTTTACTCTGATTTTATTAGGCTTGCCATTCTCTGGAAGCCATAGATGAGACCAATCTGTCGCGAAATAACCATGTAGTTGCTCCGACCAGTCCCTTCTTAAAAACATGCCATACACTTCTGGAATATCCACCACAATTATATCAATAACTTGATGAACCTTGGGGTTAGACGACAATCTGATAAGCACATTCTTTAGTTCGCCTATAACATTGACATTTGTCCGATCAAGTTGTATGATTTTTAAAGAAGAGGGTTCAACTTCAACGTTTATCTTTTGGCATACAGACCAAGGAATCACATTGGATGACGCTCCTGATTCTATCATACAATTATGCATGTTTCTATTAAAAATCTCGAAAGTTAACAAGAAAGGTGGTACATTTTTGCGAGTACTAAGAGTAGTAGCTTGTGGCTTTTTACTCGCAGTTTCTAAAGCTACTTTATCTACATTATTTACATTATTTACACTATTTACAGGAGGACTTCCTTTATCTTGAGGATCAGGATTGTTTTTAGTAGAAGTCTTCTGGGGAGTTTTACTTTTCACAACCTTGCTACCATTAGAATTTCCATTCTTTCCATTTTCTGAAATATTTTCCAACATTTTTTGTAACAAAAATGGAAACTTCAACAACTCATAAATATAAATGTTAGCCCTTAACTTTTTAAGATCTTCAACAACATCATAACCTAATTTAGGGTTCACATTACTCTGTTTCATCTCAACTGATTTAGATCGCTTTGGAGGCGAAGTTGTAGCATTTTCGGAAGAAGGTTTATTTGTAGTCTTACTCCTAGTGTTGTAAGGGTGAACTGTCTCGAAGTTGGATTGGAAGATGCTATCCGAGAAGTGTCCAAAAATGTTTGGAGAAGACTCTTCTTCTTGGACTGTCTCTGGTTCAATTACCTCTTCAGGAATATCAGGAGGCATCAAGTTATCTTGGGCTTCTAGAATTGTTTGAAGAGCACATTGCAAACTTTCTAGATTAAGGCCTTCGGTGGTCGGATTAGGTCGGTTGGTGGGAAAAGGCTTTTGGAAAGGAGGTTTGTAGGTTCCTTTACTCGAAGAAGATTCTTTAGTCGACCTTTTTAAGTCTATAACTTGATTAGACAGTTTTTGAACAACTTTAGTTAGGTTTTCCAAATCAGAGTTTTTAGGTTGTGTTTTACTCTTAGTAGGTCTGGGAAGAATTTCGATCTTCTTTCTGGAAGAAGAATTAGTCTCAGGTTCATTTCTAGTAGAGTCTTTAAGACTAAGTATGTCTTTTTCTCTCTGGCTGGCCTCCTCGAAGGCTTCTAACAACGTCTCTTTCTTAGATTGTTTAACCCAAATAGCTATGCTTTGATGCAAAGCTTTAGTGTAATAAGCTATTATAAGACTCTCGACAGGCATAGAATCTGCAGGGATGTGGTTTTTAAGTGTCAAGAATCTTTGATTAAAATCTTTAACTTTTTCTTTTGGGTTCATTTTCAAGCTAGAAAGATCCATGACTAAGACTTCCGGAGGTTTACCATCTCCGAACTTTTCCAAAAAGCATGACTCAAACTTTTCCCAAGACACGATGGTATGGGGTTGTTGGGCAAAGTACCAAGTGGATGCATTACCCTCGAAAGTATACAGGAACAACCTACAGACAACATCTTCATGTTCAAGATTGCGGAGTCTTATGGCTAACATAAATTTTTTAATGTGATCTTCAGCTATCTGTTTTGAACCAGGATCAAACTTGGGAAGCCATTTCTTCGAATGCTTAGGTAAAGGGTGTTGGGCTCCAGGTATAGCTACGACATCCTAGTCCAACCAAGGTCTAGTAGGGTTGTTCTGATTTTCCATTGGGGTAGTGGGTGTGGAAGGATGAGAAGGTGAATTGCCTTCGTCTGACGAGGAATCTCCTCTAGATGAGGAAGGAGATGATGGAGGTGGTGAAGGAGGTATCCCAGATCCTCCTACAACAGGATTTGAGTTTGGATATGTAGGATTCACAGTGAGGTTAGTGTCACCTAATTGTTCTTTGATATCAGAGAAGTACAAAGGTTGACCCCATAGACGGTTTGGTTGCCTAAGACGAGCTAAGGCACTATGATTTTTAATAAGAGATTGACGAACAATCTCTTGTATGTCACCACCTGTAGGATTAGGGGTTGTTGGCTCAACTGTGATCTGTGGATCATTGGTTGAAGTAGTTGCTGTTTGAAGGGGAATATTATCGTGTGAACGGCTTCTAGTCACTATAGGTGAGCGATTAGGGGGGGGAGGAGTCTTGTGACCACCTCATGCCATTAATTAAGTTCATGCCCTCCTTCTAGCGCCATTTGTTGACGGGCGAAATCGACCGTCCGTCAACTAGAAGAGTGGAACCGGTCCGGGGTTGTCTAATAACCCAAGCCGTTTGGAATGAACCGCCCTGACAGGTTTAGCGGCTCCGTTAGCCGATCTAAGGTCCTAAGAAAACAAAAAGAAAAACTAATCTAAACTAACTAAAACTAAATAAAACAAACAAACTAAAACTAAATAAAACAAACTAACTAGAACTAAATAAAACAAACTAATATCTCTGTTATATATAAACTACTAACTAATACTATACTAACTGCTACTTGAAATATAACTTATTCACAAATTGTACAATATTGACAATTTACAGATTTAATTAAAACCTGAAAAACTCATTAATATTCTGCCCTTAGACAGCGAGAGATATTTTATGATTTTATGATTTTATGAACAAGAAATAAAACTTACTGAAATTAAACAATCTAATATACTAACTACACATATATCTAACTAAAATATTAACAAATATACTAAACAAATAGACAACAAACTGACCTGGAAACGCTCTAAATTTGTCTTGTGTATGATGACTGTTCAAGCAGATCGGAGGAAGAAAACTCGCACCGAATACTCCAGAAGCTTCTTGTAAACGATACGCTGCAATGCTTTTTGAGTTGGTTTACAGGACAAAAAAGACATAAAAAATCATAACAATTATATGATTTATAAATCTTAACAATTAGGTAAACCTGCAAAGACTTATACAGAATAATCCAATTGATGAAGAAGAGAAATCTGTCATTCATAAACTGAATCAAGTAATTGCTATGTTTTTAAATACTGGAAGAAATCAGATATGGATTATATTGATTAAATCATATCATTTGCAAAAGACT
>SNQJ01S0015336.1:85923-99347 GCA_010110895.2 Picea sitchensis
TTTAAAATTAGCATACCAATTTTTATTACAAGTCATATGTATTGATGCTCCAGAATCCACAAACCATGCATCAGAATCATCTGTTTCAGCAGATAAAGTAGCGTTAGACACAAACAACCTAAGATCCCGTGAGTCAAAATTCAGGGGTTCATCAATATCATCACTAGCAATAAATAATCTAAGATCTTGATTTGAAGATTTTTCTGCATAATGACCTGAATGTGTTCTAGGTTTATTCCTAGCCTCATCACTTTTCTTCTTATGACAGTCTTTAACAATATGTCCAGGTCAACCACAATAAAAACAACTCTTTGACTCAATCCTATCAGTTTACATACCTTGATTTGGAGATTGTCTTCTCTGCGATGAATTGCCTCTCTACCATGAACCGCCTCTCTGCCATGAACTGCCTCCTCTGCCTCTTACTCCTGATCTCCCTCTCGCAGATCTATTATTTGACCACAATGCCAAATGTTTACTCCGAGGCTTTAGATTCCCGCGCCTCTCTTCCTCTTGCAGCAAAATGCCTATTAGTTCTTCAAACGTAGGAGGTTTCTCCCTTGCTGCGAGAGTTGTTATGAACATATGATACTATTCTAGCATACCATTTAAGGTAATAGTCACTAGATCAGTGTTGGAAACAGTTTCCCCTATATTTACTAGATTGTCTTTCACCTCTTTAATGCAACCCAAAAATGAACTAACAGATTCATTTCCATCCATCTTAATGCCTAGCAATTTAGTTTTCAGAAACAAAATGCGATTTGTGTTTCTAGTTTCATACAATGCTTTAAGAGCTATGCATGTTGTAGCAAAAGTTGTAGTGTCTCTAATATGTGGAATTATGCTATCTTTAACTGACATGCGCAATAATACCTTTGCCTTGTTTTCGTGCTTCTCCCAATCTTGGATCTGTGCTATTGTCGCACCTGCAACTGCATCAATTTTCAGTTCAGTTCCCTTCGCAATGTTCCAGACACCATATCCCTCCATGAACGTCTGCATCTTGAATTTCTAGTTAATGAAATTTGAGCCATCTAGCTTGTTGGCTTCATTGAGGTAGGTCTCCGCCAGCGAATTCGCCATCACTGCAATTTAGTCTCTGCAAGTAAATCACCAAAGATATGCAACTTTCTGTCGCTTTGCCTTCGGATACCACTGATCCGTCTCAATCTCGGTGCTCAGCTTTCACACACAAAATCTCACAAATAATATTCTCTTGAATAAACTTTAATATCCACTTTTAAAGTTTAGACCTCAAAATTTTCCACTTTGAATAAAAAATTCACTTTTAATAAACTCCAAAATAAAACCCACTTTGAATAAAGTGAATAACTCACTCTTCATGGTTCACTTAAAAAATATCCACCTTTTTGAATATTAAATTTCTTAAAACAACTCACAATACTCATTTAAAAAAAAACTCACGATTTGCTTAAGAAATCGTACCACCTTTATTCAATTCTCCAAAAACAAAACTTTACGATTCAAACTCACACTTTAAAGTCATGCATGCAAACTGCCCGTACTAGCCTCATGCATTCATGATTTCCACAAACTCTTCCATGCAATTGTATTTGCTCACAGATTTGCCTTATTCACGTAGTAAATCTCACGCCAAAAACTCTTCCATGCAATCGTATTTGCTCACGGATTTTCTTTACCACACGACCGCTCTTTACAACGCACCTCTCAAGCACTCTGGCTGCGGGAATATTTCCGCACTGTAGCTTCAGCGTGACTGCATAAATTTTAGTATTTGAGACGCGGGCCAGTACTATGCCGCCACACTCTATTAGAGGAGGGACGAGCTTAGCATGCAAACTACCTCCACAAAAAAAATCTCTTCTCTTCAAAAACTCATGCAGCAGTCACAGAACTCACGCTATCCATGCCCTCTCCCTGTGGCTCTGATACCAAGATAAAATATGCGAAACAAACACATGGTGAGGCTATGCTCACTTCTGTATTATTCAATGAAGACGGATTACATCTTTATATAGGAAAAGACTCTACCGAGTCGGTTACATGCAAACCAAAGACAACTAGACTCTTAAATAAGAACTGACTCTTAACACGCTTGCAACTGACTCTCACAACTGAAGCTTATAACTGGTGCTTACAACTAGCGCTTACTCCATTATTTCCAAGTATTTCAAATCCCCTCTTTAATCACCAATCTATAATTGTATTGGATGGAGGAACCTATCTTAAGTACTTTTTATCGGTGCTAATCTCTCTTTCAACACTCGAACACTTATATCATTTGAGAACTAAGCTCCTTATCTTCCACCGCGACCAATCGTTGTGTCCGCGACCAACTCAAAAGTGGGTTACCACTTTATTGAAGAATGTTTTACCTTTTTTTGATGGTCGGATCGAACTTTGGTCCCAAGTGTGTCGATCACAATCATTCTCCCTGGATCATTGATTGTTCCATTGATCAACGATTAACAATCCATGTTACTCCATGCTACCACGTTCAACTAGGTGTCCAATATGGGGCCAGGTGTTAAAACGCCAAGTCCTCAACTCTCCATATGACCTCATGCCAGAACTGAGCACTAAGAATCATCATCAGCTTCTACTTGTTGTCGAACCGTTACCAATGGACACCATCTAAGAAGTGAAGTCTCAAAGCACTTAACACTCCATAGATCCTCGACTATGACCAAGTGTTAAAAATCATCGTCAAAAACTTTTATCGGAGACTGATTATACATAGGTTCAACTATCTTGACGATATGCCATCCCCAACAATGCATATATCATCGTCGATTTTCACTCAGAGAAATATAACAAACTCAGTTTCCCCGATGATCCATTTGTCCTGATGATATGGGTCCACCTCTAGATTCACGACCGTTATAAGAACTTCATTTCTCAATATTTTCTTCAAGTTTGAACTTCCGTTCACCTCTTCCAATCTACACCAACATTCATTCATGCAATACGTATAACCTTGATTTATCTATTCATGGAAAGACACACATCTTCCCAATTACTGAATTCATATGATTACATGAAAAGTCCCAATTTCTCATTATGGGATTTCAAATACACACAAAGAAGCATACACAATCATAATTTTTCTAATCAATCAATCACTATACATAAAATTATAGTCAGAGAATCTCTCTTTTCCCCAATTTCATAGTCTGGGCTTCCTTCCTTTGGGCCCGATTTCTCATTAATCATCCACACTCGAATTTTGGCCTCATCAATCTATCATTTTTCCACCCCCACTATTCTCGTAGGCTTACATGTTTATAATCAAAAGATTCAGATAGCAGAATTGGTTCAGATCCAAAAAATTCTCAAGATATTTGCACCTCACCATAAGATCTCTCTAGATCTCTATAAACTCTTGAGATCTCTCTTAACAAGGAAGATTCGACTACATATCATCAATATCACTCCAACAAATTTTATCCTATGAAATACTTCTATAATTAAATTATAACATAATAATTACAATAATTTCAAATTAGGGAACCCACTCCCTTAGAAAATTCAAATACCCTTAAGGCCTAATCAACAAGGTCGATTTTGGAGGGAAAATGCTCCTGCATCAGAATCCCAGTGTTACATTTTTTTATGATCTTATAATCATGGGTTTTCAACTACTTCAGTCCTCTTTGGATCCACTACATATGTTATCCATACACTCTATTGCATGCTTTACTCATTGTTGTCCTCTATCTTCTAGGATCCCAAACTTTATTATGTTGTTGCTTACTCAATTTGTTGTCTTGCTGCCTCATTCCTACTTGAGATTTTCCAGGATCCCATATCTTACTTGCTTGTTTTACTTTTACCTTGTTGATTTAGTCTCTCTCAACGAACTACAATTTGTGCCTGACTACCTTTTTCATCCCATGGTATTTCCATATGGACTTCTTCATCATCAACTTCCACAACTTATCAATTTCAATGTCCAGTTCTGCCTCTTGCTACATATGTCCTTCGTATGGATTCTGTATGGTTGTTTCTAACTCCTTGGCCTCAATTCCTTTGATGTCCTTAGGTCCATGGAAATAATATTGAAAGTTTGCAATATGTCTTCCTTTGAACACTTTTCTCCATCCTTATTCATGCACTTCTCCAGAAGTGTTTGAGGTGCTCATTTGTCTCTTCCAATCTCCTTGCTTCTTTATGGAAGACTAACTACTCTTAGAACTCTCACCCCTATCAGAATATGCACAAGATATAAACATATTACAACAAACAATTTTTCTTTCCAATTCTTGAAATTCATCATCAATCAAGTGAATGAATGTTAACACCCCACACTGGTCTTCATTGCATAGGTAGTATGTTGTTTCCTCTCATACATGAGTTCTTTCTTGAAATTCTAAGTTATATTTGGTATTCTCCTCATCACCTTTATTCCCCTTATTTCCTCTCAAGACAATCCTTTGTTCTGCACATTTCTTCTATAGCAAAATCTCATCCTCCCAAGACAATCCTATGTCTTGACCTTCAATTCCTTCCTTCACCATGTCACAACTAAGAATTCTTGAATACTCTGTGTCTTCAACTTTCATGTAGTCTTCATCAACATTTGGATTGTTAGAACACTATTCTAGTAGTATTAGTTCTTCTTCAAGATTTGTGAGCACTGTATCTAAGTGTTTTCCTTCAACGCCTTCATCTTCGAGTTTGTCTTCATGAGTCATCCCTGTATTTTTTACTTCTAGGACGAGTTCTTTCTCTTGATTCTCAATATATGCATAACTTAACTAAAAATGATCCTGATCCCGATCACTTTCATGAGACAATGTTGTCTCTTTCTCCTTCATAACAAACTCTTGGTTCAGTTTACCTACAAACACACACAAATTATCAATTTTAAAAACATAAGACCTTACGGTCTCATTTGATTCCTTTGACATCATCCCCTCATGTTGATATGAACTTTCCCAACAGTCCATGAGAGTCTCAATAGGTCTCCCATCAACATATCCATTTGCATCCTCTCCTTGGAATGATCCTTGCTCTTCCATCATTGACCTTTATCCAAACTCGGCTCCTCTGAGTTTCTCTTTCTCCAATGAAGCACTTAATCTTTGCCTCTTCTTCTTCTTCAACTTTTCCTCTATCCCAAGGAAAAAAATCATCCTGTGCATAAATTTCCTCATAAAAAAATACACAATAGGACACTTGACCTTTTTCCTCACATTCCAAACTCATCTCTGGTCATCATTGATATCCTGTAGCAACTCCCTAATTATACTGAGTCTCTCATTTAACTTGTCAAGTTATTTTTCAAGTACCTCTTAAGTCATATGTTCTCTACCAGCTTCTCAAGAATCCCCTTTCCTCTTGTTGTGGCTTCTCTCTGAACCTCTATCATGACTATCAGTAGTTATCTCCCTCTCTTCCTTTTGTGAGCTTCTCCTTTACCATTGTGAGTTGCATCAAGCCTCATCCGTAGCAAGTCTCTGCACCTTGCCACTCAATACCTCATCAAGCTTCCCTCATGATATTGACCTCTAGATATCCTTCTAGTTCTCTCCTTTGAAACATTCTGAGCATCCTATCCTCTTATCTAGCTCTGCACCTACTCACATTCCTCTGAGAACTTCTATTATTCTCTCTACTTCCAATATTTAGCTGGAAGTGTTTACAACATCCCTTGCTACAATAATATTTCTTCCACAAGATTCTTCACTTGAGAGCTTCACTTGCTCTTCTTCTTTTCCTAGCTCACTAGTTGTGAGGTCTATCACCATTCCCTTTCTCCTTCTGCTGCTACATGTAAGCATAAATATATCTTCACTAGAGTTAACTATAAAACATTTGACCAATACCTGGAAGATATGTTCTGAGATATTTTTCTCTCAATATCTCTCCCTAATTATTCTTCTTGGTTGGAATGACCTCAATTATGTAGTAATTCATAAGGATAATTGTATATCCAATTCCTTTTTCTATATATCTCCAGAAACCGATTCTCAGTTTGTTTCACATTTCTACTCAACACCAAGTTTTTTGGAACTGTTCATTGTCATTTGCATTTCCAAAGAGTGTCTCTATGCTCTGATACCACTTGATGGAGACATCTATGTCATAACCCACATATATGAAGAATATGGACTCGATACTCTTCTAGTATTTCCCATGCTTAGGCTGCTGCAAAAACTGCTCTAAGTTGTTCTCCCTTGACCAGAATAAGATTCTAGATCCCCTCTTTAATCAACAATTTATAATTGTATTGTATGGAGGTGCCTAGCTTAAGCACTTTTGATCGAAGATAATCTCTTTTTTAGCACCCGAAAACTTATCTCGTCTCAGAACTAAGCCCCATTATCCTCCATTGCGACTAATCAATGTGTCTGTGGACAACTAAAAAATGGGTTACCATTTTACTGAAGAAGTTTTTACCTTTTATGGATGGTCAGATCGACCTTTGGTTCCAAGTGTGTCGATCAAAATCATCTTCCCTGGATCATTTATAGTGCCATTGATCAATGATTAATGGTCCTAGTTACTCCACACTACCACTTACAACCAGGTGCCCAATATGGGGCTAGGTGTTAAAACACCAAGTCCTTAACTCTCCATATGACCTCACACTAGAATAGAGTGCTAAGCATCATCATCAACTCCTACTTGTCATTGAACCGTTACCAATGACCACCAACTAAGTGTTGAAGTCCCCAAGTGATTAAAATTCCATAGAACCTTAGCTATGACTTAGTGATAAAACACATCGTCGAAACCTTTTATCAAAGATTGAATATACATAGGTTCAACTATCCTGACGATCTGTCAGCCCCAATGATGCATATATCATCATCAGATTTTACTCATATCAATACAAAAAGCTCAGCTTCCCCAATGGTCCATTTTTCCCAACGATATGGGTTCACCTTTAGTTGTCCTAGATCGTTGATCCATATTTGATTGATCTAATCAACACCATAGGTTTCTTTTAACCTCGTTGATGTCCCCTTTATCTCTTTGTCATTGATAGTCTCCTCTGGTTTAATCCATGCCAATGATTAATTTATCTTACCCTATCTCCTTAACATCGAACCTCCATTTTGGCTTTGACTTTATCTTCATCGATGATCATTCGTCTTCGATACAACTCCTTCATGAAGTTTGGCGTCTCGATATGGCGAGTCTCGACGATCTAATTTCGACCGTCAACCTGGAAGGGTTTCCATCTAGATCTAATCACCACCTTTGATCTGGATTTAATTTGGCTATGTAATTTCTCTCCAATCGATTACCCTTCATCGTTTATCTCTTGTGGTCAATGATCACGATCCATTTGACTTATTTTTGCTCGAGCTTAGTCTTGATGGATCATATTCCACGTGTATTTTATAGGGTCATTGATATACCTCCCTCTAAGTAGATATCCACCATCGATCTCTTGAATCATGTCTTAGCTTCATCGTCGTCGGCTTTCCAAAAATGGATTTTGATGAGTCCTAATTAATAATTTGTCGACGATATGAAAGAATACTCCATTGATAATGATAGTTGATTTTTTACGATTAGGGGTCACAATCACTTCTAGGTTTTACCTTCCATGACGATTATTACAACTTCATTTTCTGATCTCTTCTTTAGGGTTGACCTTTCGCTCACTTCTTCCCATATTTTACAACATGAATTCATGCAATACATATAACCTCAATTTCTCTATTCATGGAAAGACACACACCACCCCAATTACTCAATTTATGTGATTACACACACTGCCTCGATTTCTCATTATGGGATTTCAAATATGATGCATACCCCCTACCTTAGTAGGGTCTACCAATCGACGATATAGACTTCCCCACGATCCAACGACTCAGATCAACTCTTCGCGAATCAAGACTTCACGTTTTTCGAAGTTGGAGAACCGATCACCTCCCTTCTCCCAATCCCCGATATCTCCTTCGAAAATCAACGGTCCATGTTCTCCCTTCGATCGATGACTGCGATCAAATCATGAACTTAGCCTTCATGAGTTCTCATGACTCTTACCTCTGGCTTTTTAGATCTAAAAATCAATGAAATGTTGATCTCTCGCCACATGTCCTTCCCAACGCCAAGGACTAGGATTGTTGTAGTTCTTCCCCTTGCAAATATTTCGAAGTTCAATTCTTCTAACTCTCGGCTCTGCTGCCACTTGTCTTCTTGACGATGGACAACTCTGATGATTTTGGAACTTCAAGACTTCACAAAGTCCGCTTTACTGTGCACTTCCAAAAGGTTTAAGGTGCGTGCACCTTACCTGGATCCGATGAATATTAGTCCACATGCTCCCAGATCTAATGGTTGATATCTATTTCCTCCTCTGCGCTCTTCTTCTGGTGTCTAGACGTAGATATAATGATCCATATCTCTTCCTTTGCAACTGTTGTTACGGATTTTTTCGCTCCTCCTCACGAGCTTTCACCTTCTTCCTTGAATTGGAAGATTTTCAATGTTTCGAAGGTATCGACCTTCGATCTACCTTCTGCGAGCCCTGTGACATTGGGTTTCATTTGCGTTTCTTAAAAAGTTGTCTCTCCTGAGCTTTGGCAATGAAACTCGACCTCGGCCCTAGCGCACACTTGTGCTTTGTGTGTAACTTTGCACTATCTCTCCTGATCTTTGGGACTTGGAATAAGTCCACTCTTGCACTCTCCTTGTGCTATATTTTCTGAGCTTTCATCTTGCTCAATCTCTAGGGGACTCAACCCTTGTATTTTCCTCCAAAGGAAAATTTAGTTCCCTCCTGGAAACCTCCTGCTGAATGCACACCTTGCAGATCTCTCCTACAGGGTATTCAATAACTTTGTGAGTGCCTTCATTCGACACTTCTCTCCTTATATAACTTGAAACAATGTCCTCTTGTGCACTCCTTGCACTCGCTCGATTCCCACCTACAGTCTTCCCGCTAGAGTGTTCAGTAAATTTGAGGCTTTTCCCGAGTTTGCGAATTCTTCTAGTGTGCCCTCCTGGCATATTCTTCTCTGAATTGTAAGATTTCAGAAGTGGACTCCTTGCGTTGTATACAAAACCTCCAATGTTCTATTGTGCACTCCTTACACTGCCTAAAGAACCCAAAAACAATTTAACAAAATCACAGACAAAGAATTCTGTCTATTCCTGCTGATGGAAACCTATCACATACATATACAACATAAATGAACACACGTTCAACATCAAATGCATAAACACACACATGGAATCAAATGCAAGAAAAACTGCTCTTTCTATTATCTCTGTGTGTCTATACAGATGTTTACAAAAACTAGACTGCAATAGAGTCCCAACTCTATCTTCTCCTCTCTCTCTCAATTTCCTTCCTATATCTTCTAATCTAATGAATCTCGATACAAATATATTTTACAAAAGAGGGGCTCCTTGAGCCTTTCCCTCCATCTACCTATTCTCATTAATTACATTGAAATAGATTCAATGGTTATCTAGTCCGAATCAAATCTAGATCTTATAAGCTTGTCAGCCATTAAAGGCGACATCATCTCCTGCCTTCTCAAAGGCATGGCTCGGCTCTTCCAACCTTACAAAATTTTAATTGCATTAAATTACAATTTTGAAATTTGAAAACGGGGGCAAAATGAGAGGGTTGGTACCTATCCCCTCCTTGAATGCGCGTTGATGTGTTGACTAGCTGGCGCATTGCTGAGGTGGAGCGATGCTCTTGCATCACACTCCACTACTGTGAAAAATTCATGAGCTCCTTCTCATGAGCTCTCCAACTATGTTGAAATCCACCTAGATCCCAAACTCTCCCTTGGAGCTGTCCATCTGCTCCACTAATTTTGTTGTTGTTGTTGTTGTTGCCCTGCTGCTATGGTAGTCTCTCCTCTGTCTAGCTCCTCCCTGCTGACATATTCTTGCGCTGATCTCAACATTAGCCTTCTTATTTCCTCAATTACCTCTTCCATCTTCTCTGCGGGCTAGCTCTCTTTATGCAGTCTACTCCGCTGCACTCCATCCTTGTTAATGGGTAGATCAACTTGATCCCCCTTGTAATTTTCTCCATATCTTGTGGCCTTAGCTTGTGACCCTGCTGCAAAATTTAGTTCTGTAGTCTCATCACTATGTTGTTGCTCAGTTTCTCCTTTTGACAACTTTGCTTCTACCAGTTCTCTTGCTATCATATCTCCAGCTTCCTCGAGATGCTCCTTGGGCTGGTATGCTCCTTCATCTGTCTCCAACTTAACTTGTTAGATGTGTTGACTTTGCACTATCACCCTTCTCTCTAGGGCTTCCAATTATTCATATAGACCAACAAATTCCATGCTCTCTGCTTCCTCTTCTTTTGCAGGCTTCAATGCTACAGTCATCTCCTTTTCAGCTTCCTGGCTAAAAACTTTGATCCATTCCTCTGAATGCTCTCCTTCTTCTGCTGGGGAAAAAATCAGTGTTTTCTACTCTTCTTCTTCCTCTATGACAGTCACTTCTGGTTGTCCTTATCCTAATATTGCATCGGCAACACATTCTCTGGCCTCAACTAGTCTGTCTGGTAGGAATATCTCAATTCCCCCAATGATCATAATGTAATTTTGATATTCCTCCATAAGCTCTTCTTGCTGATATGAACTGGCCTCTAAGTTCATCTCTCCTCCCTTGCCCACCTGACAATATGGGATTTCCTCTCAGCCCACCTGGTAGTCTATGAGATCAATTGATCTCTCCATTTCCCACTTGGCGACCTAAAGTTTCTTCATTGCCCACCTGGCAGTTTCTGAGACCCTTCTCTAATCTCTTCTCCTCATCATCACTGAGGCTCTTCCCAGTTTCTAGCTCACAGATGTGAACCACTTCCTCTTCACCTCTGAGGTTTTAAACATACCTCAACCACACTCTCAACAACCTTTGTTTTCCTCTGGCCAACAATCTCTTAACTAGCCACTTCACCTTCTTCTTCATGGACCATTCATACACCCAATGCACTTTAGAATCTTGCTGCATTTTAAATGCAAGATTCTCCATTCTTGATATTACTTCCTAGATTTCTTTATTAATCTCTACCCTACTTTCTTGATGTTGGTCCTTGCCTTGACCACACTTTTGGCCTTTAGTAGCCATTTTCACCCTCTGCCTTCCCTCCTGGCAAGTCTATGGATCACTCTACATCTGGGAGCATCTCCATCTTCTCTCACAGCTCACCTGGATGTTTAAATTTTTACTGTTGCGCACATGCAAAAACCTTCTCACAGAGCACTGCACTCTGTTTCCTCCTTCACCAGCTACATACATATGGACTTTAACTTCTGATACCACTTAATGTCATCAGATAATCTCCTTTCTCCATCCCCCTCTTGTCTGTTGTCTGCAAACAAAAACTAGGCTTCTTCCTCTGTCTCCTTCGCCTGAAATCTACAGACAAAAAATCAGCTCTGATACCACTTGATGGTATCATCCAATATAAATTCACTGTATCTCCTTTTCCTATGATCTGCAGAAAAAATATTAATCTCTGATACCACCTAATGCATCTTGCCTACCTCGACAGGGTTTGCTAACCTCTCGGTCACTAGATCTTCTCACTCTTCGAGCTGGAGCTGCTCGTCGATTCCCCATCGAAATCTCCACACAAATATTCACAAGCCCTATTTCATGAAACTCCACCCACAAAAAAAAGTACTGGGCGCAAGCCTCCCTCCATGCGATCACCCACTGTGACCACAAACCTATCCAAAAGGTGCTTCGGGACTTCACGACCTTGGGTGTTCTTTTATGGGCCAACCTTGGCTCTCTACACTCTTGAGTTTCGATCCTCCAAACTAGAGCCTAAAACTAGCTAGCTCCTCCCTTATCCTTCGAACCATGTGACCCCTCGATATGATTTGGGGCCAAAACTCTTAGCGTTTTGGGAATTTGCGCTTCGTGAAGTTGGAAACTAGTTCATCTCCCTTACTCGGATTCCGTGAAATATGAACTTCATGCCTGTCAGATCGATGGTCCATACTTTTCCATGATCCAAAGAATCATATCAACTCTTCACGAATCGGGACTTCGTGTTTCGCAAAGTTGGACAATCAATGGTCCACGTTCTCCCTTCGATCGTCGACTGCAATCAAATCACGAACTCAGACTTCGTGAGTTCTCAGGACGACTGCAATCAAATCGTGAACTGGGCCTTCATGAGTTCTCACGACTCTTACCTCTAGATTTTCTGATCTACGAATCAGTGAAATGTTGATCTCTCGCCACATGTCCTTTCCAATGCCAACGACTAGGATTGTTGCGGCTCTTCCCTTTGCAAATATTCTGAAGTTCAATTCTTCTAACTCTCGGATCTGCTGCCACTTGTCTTCTTGATGATGGATGGTTCCGATGATTTCATAACTTCAAGACTTCACAAAGTCCACTCTCCTGTGCACTTCCAAAAGGTTTAATATGCGTGCACCGTACCTGGATCCAATGAGTGTTGGTCCATGCACTCCCAGATCTAACAACTGAGATCTGTTTCCTCCTGCGTGTTCTCCTTCTGGTGTCTAGGTGTAGATCTAATGGTCCATATCTCTTCCTCTGCAACTGTTCTGATGACTGTTTTATCTCCTCCTCCTGAGCTTTCGCCTTCTTCCATGACTTGGAAGATTTCCAATATTTCGAAGGTCTCGACCTTTGATCTACCTTCTGCAAGCCCTGTGACTTTGGGTGTCATCTGTGTTTCTTAAAACATTGTCTCTCCTAAGCTTTGGAAACAAAACTCGACCTCGCCCCTAGCGCATACTTGCGCTCTACGTGTAACTTTGCACTATCTCTTCTGAGATTTGGGACTTGGAATAAGTCCACTCTTGCATTCTCCTTGTGCTATCTCTTCTGATCTTTCATCTTGATCAGTCTCTTGGGGACTCAGCCCTTGTATTTTCCTCCCAAGGGAAATTTAGTGCCCTCCTGGCAACCTCCTGCTCAATGCACACCTTGCAGAGCTCTCCTACAGGGTATTCAGTAACTTTGTGAGTGTCTTCCTTCGACACTTCTCTCCTTACAAAACTTGAAACATAGTCCTCTTGTGCACTCCTTGCACTTGCTCGATGCCCACCTGACAGAGCTCTACATAATCCTCAACAATACTGTCTCTTTGTGCCTTCCTCTGCAAAGTCTTCCCTCAAAAGTGTTCAGTAACTCTGAGGCTTCTCTTGAGTCTGTGAATTCTTCTGGTGTGCCCTCCTGGCACATTCTTCTCTGACTCGTAAGAGTTCAGATGCACACTCCTTGTGCTGGCTACAAAACCTCCAATGTTCTACTGTGCACTCCTTGCACTGCCTAAATAACCCAGAAACAATTTAACAAACTCACAGACAAAGCATTCTGTCTATTCCTTTAGATGGAAACCTATAACATACATCTACAACATAAATGAACACACATTCAATATTCAAATGCATAAACACACACATTTAATCAAATGTAGGAAAAACTGCTCTTTCTATTATCTCTGTGTGTCTATA
>SNQJ01S0015336.1:105975-129771 GCA_010110895.2 Picea sitchensis
TTCCCCATAGGGGTTTTACCACGTGAAAACATCGGTGTGTTGATCTTTGATCGGGTTATGTGAGTGGTTACTGAAGGTGTTCGTCCTCTGTTGGAATACCTGTGTTGTCGAACAGAGATTTGTATTAATAAGGAATATTTCATTACATATTATCAATCTCACTCCAACAAATTCTAGCCTATGCAATCCTTCTAGAATTCAATTTAAACATAGGAATTACAACAATTTCAAATTAGGGAACCCACTCCCTTAGAAAATTCAAAGGCCCCTAAGGCCTAATCAACAAGGTCGATTTTGGAGGGAAAATGCTCTTGCATCATGTTAGTTTCTGGGACATTATTCTGGAGAAATTTTGATGGTATGTTCTTAATATGCCTAATCCACTCTAAGTCCACTAAAATTGTGAAGGAAATGCATGAAGGTTTTTGTGGTGGACATTTTTCTCCAACGGTAACATCACATAGAATCATTCAAACTAGTTTTTATTGGCCAACATTATTTAGAGATGTACATGCTTTTATATGAAAATCTTTACCATGCCAAAAAAATTTGGTAAAGAGAAGAGGGTTGTTATGCCTCTGAAGAAAATCAAAATTGAAAGTCCTTTCACATTGTGGAGTTTGGATGTTATTGGCCCCATAAATTCGAAATCCAGTAAAGGACATTCTTACATTAAAAAACCATTGATTATTTAACAAAATGGTAAGAGGAAATAACATTAAAGGAATCTAATTTTGAGAAACTTATTTAGTTTTTACAAGAGAATATTTTATAAATATTTGGTTTTCTAGAGATTTTTTTCACAAATAATGGTTGTATATTCATCAGTTTGAATTTTACAACCTTCTGTGGTAAGTTTGGTATAGTAATGGGACAATTATCAAATTACTATCCTTAAGTAAATGGATTCATTGAATTGACCAACAAATATATGGTGCTAATTCTCAAGAAAATGTTTTCTACAAACTAAAGGCACTATCACAAGAAGCTTCTGAATGGTTTATGGCCAAGTAGAATAACACAAAAGAGTAGAACTGCACATTCTCCATTTTCCCTAGACTATGGAAAATATGCTCGATTACCAGTACATTTGGAGCTGAATGCATTAGCCATTGCCATCGAGATTGAATATGAAGAAGAGACTATGCCAATGCAAGATCTATTTCATCAATTGATGCAATTATAGGAGAAAAGACAATAAACATTGATAATCATCGAGAAAAGGCAAGAAGTAGTGAGGAAATATTTTAATCGAGGTGCCACATTCAAATATTTATGCAAATATCACTTTTTATTATTGTGGAATAAGGATAAATAAAAACCTTCATTAAGCTCAAAGTTTGATGCCCTATGGATTGGAATTTCCTAGATTCAAAATATTTGTGGTTTCAATTCATATTTGTTAAAAGGAATGGATGACCAAGTTTTTAAATTTCCTGTCAATGGGAAGCATCTAAAACATTTATTCTCTTGATATTATTAATTGTTCTAAACAACCAATGTATTATAGTCCACTCTGTATCATTTTTGTTTATAGTCACCATCTATAAATACATGCTTGAAATCATGCCCAATGGAATAAGTCCTTCTGGGTTCTCAGCAACCCACAGGGGGTCACTTTACCACAGTTGGATCTGATATGTTGATCCATTTTCATGTATCACCTTTAATTTCCAAGTTTATCCATGTATAGAACCCCCCCTTTTCATCTTTGTTTCATATCCCAACGTGTGCCTATAGTTTCATTAGATGTTGAGAAAAATTTCATATGATTACAATACTTAGTCATTTTATGATTTGTGTGGGGTTCCTTATGTTGTGTGGTGATTCTCTTTTTCAAAATCGTTTCCYTGCACTCTACACAAAACCTTCCCCCACACAAGTYGTGCTCTACACAGGCTAAGACTTGGATTATTTTTTAGCTTCATTTTAGTGCGAAGAACCCAACACCACCCTTCCCTCTGCAAAAATATTGCATCCACACACCTTGTTATTCTGCAACCTGCGTACTCCAAAATGTTTACTTTTTACTTAGGTGTTTGATGGTTATGGTTGTGTAGAAATATTTGCATGCCCTATCTCCCGCTAACTCTACTCCTCTACACATACCAACTTCCACACAACCCTCACCTCCACACACTCACACTTCCGCACAACCATTGTGTGGAGAACCCCACACATTATGCTCCCTACACACATCAATCCACCTGCAGAAATAAATATTTAAAATAATGATCTCTCTCTACCCATGCTCCATACTTAGTGAAATTATCGATGGATTATCATGCACATTGCACACTTTTCGAGGGTCATTTATGATTCATTAATTATTTTTGATTCACAAGGAAAAAGGTTGTAATTCAGGGTTAATGTGGATTTATTATCCCATTTTCCCATGAAGCACTTGCTTTTCAAAATAACTTCCATTTATGATTTGCGCACGTCTCGAAGGAAATTGTATGTGATGAAGGGATGTTTTATTAAATGTGATTCATGAACATATATCAAAGTGCATTAGAAGAATACAAATCATGGAAACTAGAAGAATAAAATAACATTTTTGTGGGGATATTGTCAATTCCCTCATGCGCCAAGATAAGGAATTCCATTGGTTAGCTGCATATCAGTGGTTCTTGAGCCTAACACTTGATAAAAAGCTTAAGAACAAGATTTGAATGACAAGCCTAGTAAATGTTGGTTGCCTGCCCAAAGTTTTTGATTTTGAAGAGATGGTTTCCTAGTGTGCCCACCGACTTGATTAAAAAAGTAGAATGATTCAAGTAGTCATGGAAGGAAAGAACTCGGTCCTTCTAACTTCCAAAGTTTTCAAAAGGATTCTGTGACTGCCCGACTCCAACAAAAGTATTAGGCTTCTAGATGTCGATTCTTTCCTGGATTCCTAGGTGTTAGAGTGAATTTGTTGAAGGAATTCATGGCTCCATTAGTATAAATTCCATTTGATCTTTCAACAATTGATATATCTCTATTGGCAGATCTGTATCGATATTTTTCATGGATATTTATGCGTTTGATGGGACAAAATTATACAACTCAAATTCCCAAGTAAGTTTTATATGTCTTGCATTTTTCCTTAGGAAAATAAGATATGCTTGATTGCACCGAGGTAACCTTCAATGTAATATCCTATCATTTGGCAAATTACTTAAAAACTGAAATATTTTTCATGACTGCATATCTGGTCCTAGAGGTTTCTTATTGTGATTTTTTTGAAGTAATGCCCCTAAGTGGTAATTTAGATGTTGAAAGTGAACCTATCCAATTATGGTACCCATTCCTTTGAAAGCATAAGGAACCGTTCCAATTTGTCTTTATTCAGGATCAATTTCTTAAAGAGTTTAAATAAATGTTGACCGAATGTTGGAGCAAGCTATTTTCGGGAAAAACACAGTAGTTTTGAGGATAGTTGCAGTGTACACAAGGAAATAAAGGAAAGCAACACAACATAAGACAAGGAAAGAAGTGCATTGGGAACTAAGGAAAAAAAACGAAGAGTCAAAGCAAGGAAATGGTTGGACTGAAGATCAATCACATGAAGGAATTTATTATGTGGACAAGCCTAATACACTAGGGTTAGGGTTTTGGGTTACGATGTAAGGGTTTTTACCCACTTTTGGTAGTGTAAATATATTATGTATGAGGTAGATAGGGTATTAGTCAGTTGGTTGTGTGATGTAATGTCACAATTAATAGGGTAAAGACATTGATGGGGGTTCTAATTTAGTTTTCCAAAGCGAGCTCTTCATACAAAGTGATGCCTTATCTACCTCATACATCATATATTTATACTACCAAAAATGGGTAAAAACCCTTGCATCATAACCCGAAACCCTAACCCTAGTGGATTAGGCTTGTCCACATAATAACTTCCTTCACACGGTTGATCTTTGATCCAACCATTTCCTCACTTTGAATCTGTGTTGCTTTTCCTTAGTTCCCAGCACACTAATTTCCTTGTATTTTTCCACGCTGCTTTCCTTTCTTTCTTGGCGTGAGCTCCAACTATCCTCAAAATTGTTGCACTGTTATCCAAAATAGCTTTCTCCAATATTCCCCCAACACTTACCTACGGCTCGTCCCAAGCCACTCAGGAAGTATTTTCCTCCTTGAAAGACTTCTCCAACTCTCGAAATCGACCTATAATTTATTCAACACAAGTCTTCACCTGTGTACTTTTATCTACAACAGAATCCACAATTTGTGCAGTGAGATGTTCCTTCAACATATCTTCAGCTTCCAATCTAGGGTTTTCCATTTGGCCTTTTGTGTATCCATTTTTTTCAACATCTTCTCTACATCTTCCTATAATGGATCCAGTTGAGCCATGCTTTATCCTTTTCTTTCTGTACTTCCTGATGGAAACCAACTATGATCCTATCTTCTTCTAGTTCCATAAGTTAAGCCAGTATTTCCTGCAATGCGCCTCTTTCTGTCATGTATGTAATAAATGCAATGCATAGACTAGGTATTAAATACTCCAAGGGAACTATTTCTTCGTGTCCATACACCAATCTGAAAGGTGTCTTCCTTGTTAGTTTCTTTCATGTAGTTCTATAAGCCCGTAACACTACTGGTACCTTCAAATCTGATTCATCCTTTTCTACATTACAAATCTTGGTTAAGGCATTCTTCAATATCTTGTTAAATGCTTCCATTGTTCCATTGTCATGAGGATGATATGGAATGCTCTTTTGATGATGTATCTTAAATTCTTCAAGCATTTCTTGGATTGTACTATTAATGAAATGAGTCCCCTTATCACTCATCAGAACTCTAGGGCATCCAAATATTGTAACTACATTTTCAAATAAAAATTGCGTTGCAGTATTCCTGCTACAATATTTCACTATTGTTGCTTCATCCCATCTAGTTAAATATTCTATCGTTGTAATAATATACCTTGCTCCTGATCTTCTGGCTGGTGGATTAATGGGACCTACAAAGTATACTACTTACTTGTCAAACACTTTAAAAGTTACTCGAGGTCTCAGTGGAATCTCATCCCTCCTAGATGGTTTTTCAACCCTCTAACATACATCACAAGTATGACTATACTCCTTTGCATCTTTATGAATTTTTGACCTCCATAAACCTGCACACAATATCTTATGCACAATATCCTTCCCTGCATAACGTCCTCAAGTAATTTCTTTATGGGCTTCTGCAAAAATGATAGGTCATTCATGCTTCATTACACATCTCCTCAAAATGTTATCTGCACCAAGTTTGTACAAGTGACCTACAATCAGTTGGTCGTCTGCAGCTCTAACCACTAAATTCTTCTTCTGTGCAGTATTAAATTCCTTTGGGGAAAATCCTGTACTCAAAAACTCAATAATGTCAGCAAAATAGCCATCAACAATTTGTATTCAAAATAGTTGAGCATTAGGGAAATTATCCTCCAAACTACTTGGTTCCTCTCCATTGGTTACCCTTGACAGAGGATCTAGTCCTACATTCAATATTCTAGGTTTCACAACAAATTCAAAGTCAAATTCCTGAAATAACAAAGACCATCTACAGATTATTCCCCCCAACATTGGTTTATTGACTAAATATCTAAGAGAAGAGTGATCTGTAAACATATTAAAGTGTTGACCTAGTAATGTCTGAACTTATGCAATGCATAAACCATAGCCAACCCTTCTCTTTCTGTAGTGTTGTAATTTCTCTCTGAGTCTGGCATCTTCCTACTTGCAAATTCTATAGGGTGGTCTATATCACATTCTCCTCGTTGTTTCAATACTGCTCCAAGTGTTATTAAAGGTGCATCCACATGCACATGAAACTCTTTGGACCAATATGGAAACATTAAAATCGTCCCAATCACCATATTCTCCTTTAGGATGTCCAAACTCCACTGACATTTATCATTCCACTGATACTTGATGTCCTTCTTCAACAAATTCTCTATGGGCGCAATAATCTATGCATATCCCCTTATAAACTTTCTATAATAACATGCATGACTGAGTGTAGAATTTAACTGTCCCACTGACTTTGGTGGTGGTAAGTTAACTATTACAACAATTTTCAGAGGATCAACCAACATACCTTATTTACACACCACATTCCCTAACAAAATCCCAAAAGGTGCGCTGAAAATACATTTCTTAATTTTCAATGAGATATGAAAATGTCTACACCTATCTGACATCAATATTAACACTTCAACTTGATCCTTCAATAAACTAAATACTTTTCAGTAATCCAAGTAAACTTACAAAAAATTATGTATAAAATCCTTAAAGGTTGCTACTACTACTCTATAAAAAATTGCAGGTGCATTCTTCAGTCCAAAAGGCATCATTGTGTACTTATATGATTCCCATTCTATAGAAAATATAGTGTTATGTCTATCCTATGGTGCTATCATGATTTGATGATACCCTGAAAACCCATCAGTAAATGAATATTCTTCTAGACCTATATTCTCCAATACTTCATCTGTAAATGGGGTAGGGAAAGGATCATGTAAATATGCATCATTAAACTTCCTCAAGTCAACATAGATCATGATTCCCCCTTGCTTCTTCTCCTGGAATACCATAGGGATAATCCATGCTTATTCTTCAACTGGTTCGATGACACCATCTTCTAACATCTTGTCAATCTATGCCTTCAATTTCTTCTTATCTACTAGATTTAGCATGTAAGGTATCTATTTAATTGGTTTGGAATTTTGTCTTAAAGGAATATTCATCTCTCCAAGTTCCCCTACTACTCCTTTAATCTATGAAAAAATATTTGGAAATACATCACTATACTTGCGCAATAATTTTGTGATACTTCCTACTATCTGGATGCACCAATAATATCTAATGCTTGCAATTTTCAGACTCTCCTCTGTTCCAATATTAACCTTCTTGATCTTCAGTGGTGTAGCATAATATTCTGACTCTAGTTGTGGTCCTTCTATTTCTCTTTCTCTTTCTCCTTCTACTTCTATAATGTTGATATCGCACAGGTTATCTTATGTTGGATCTTCTTCTGCAACATGATAATAGTGCAACAATTATCTAATAGTCTATCTATTCTGATTCTGATAAGTTGTGACAATCTCAAATTTTGGCTCTTCAAATATCTCGTCTCTTACCACTTTAATTGTTGTATCCACCATAGGGTTCTCATTCTCAGATGAAAATGTAATAAAAAAATTATGTTGCATTTCCTCCCAATTGGAAGTTCCTCTACACAGTTCCAGCTCTGTGTAGAAATTGCTCGGGATGCCTTCTAATGTGAATAAAATGACGTGGTCATTCTTCTATTGGTACCAATTTCCATTGAACCATGCACCTATTGCATTGATATCAGTTCTTAATATTCTCTTTATGTGCACCCCACCAATGCGCAACTGTTGTTTTCAATGCCACATATAGGACTAATAATATATGATTCTCCAAAAATTCTACCTCAAAACTTCTCAAAAATCCTTTCAAATTATTCTGACCATGAAAAGTAGGAGGTTCTCTTACCTTTGAACTGATCCATCTCACTGCTTGTTTCATCCTAGCACATCTTTTGGTAGATAACTCATGTAATTGTTGCTTCCAATTCTCAAATCCCGTGTTAGATTCTAAAGCACATGAACTAATGCTCCTCCAACTCAACATTCCATCTCCATTAGGGTTAACATAGTCTTCTTCTCGCATGGTAGTTCTGTAAAGATGATTCACCTAGTCCAAAATGAATTTTTGTGTCGCAGGTTCAATGTATATTCCACATTTTGATGGATCCAAGGGCGCTATAACTATGTACTCTCTAGCTTCAAAGATCATCTTCATGGTCTTGAAATTAATAATAGATTGACTATCAAAGGCCCAATCAAGTCCCAACAATGTTGGATAAGGTTGAGTATTGTCTACTATGTCGATCACTTCAAAGTATTACATGGTGTGAACACCATCTATATCTACTGGTATTACCTTCAATATACCAATTGACACCGCTCGATGTTGATTTTATAGCTTCAAATAAATAGGTGAATACCCCAGGGTGGGTTCCCCTATAGCTTCCCATGTCTTCTTAGGAAAAAAATTAACTTCAGACCCCAAATCTAGTATGATATCCCTCATATTCAAATTTCCTATGTTTGCATTCAACCTAAATTCCCTACTTGTCCTTATCTTCTTATGAACCTAATTGACTCTATTTTGTTCTAATTTCAACTCTTCTCCAGAATTACACTTTTCTCACATACTCTGTAACACTTGTAAATATGACTTATCATTCAACAACTTCAAACATGACTCCAAAATGTTTGTAAGATTACTTAATTTCTCTAAAATTTTCTCTATGTTGATTTGATCAAATAATTGGGGCATGTCATAGAATGGTACATAATCTACTGGATTTTTTCTTGAAGTGGACACAATATTCTCCTTCAAAATATCCTATCTAGTCTGCTTGAAGGTCTCCTTCTCCTTGCATGCATCAAAATTCTATCCAGGTGTTGCATTCTTCCTTATCCACTAGTGTAGATCCTGGTTCTACTTTACTGCATCATCTCCTGTCGTGGATCTACCTCTAGTCACTATATTAATCTTCTTTCCATCATCTTCCCTGGATTCTACAACAATCCATTGCACATTTTGATTATTCTAGTTCGTCTTTTCCTGTATCTTTACCAAAAGTGTCGGATAGTCTTCTATATCATGATCTTCTATGTGAAAATACATATATTCCATAGGTGGAAATGGACAATCTCTTTCATAATTTCCAGGTTTTTGAAAACTGTGGCAAACTATTGGTCCTCTACCTCCTCCAAATCCTCTTCCTCCACGACCTTCTCCTCTATAGTCTCCTCTTTTTACCCTGATTATCTCCGCGTGTTGTATTATACCGAGGTGCCTGATTATACTACTCCTGTGCATTATTATACTGCAGTGGTGTTGTATACGGTTGTGCAGGTTGTGCTTTCATCGGTTTAGCCTGCACCCTATATGCGTCTGAATTTCTCTCCTTCATTATCTACAAAGTTTTGTAGTCCTTGTCTTCATGTCCAATTGACTTGCAAAAATTAAAAAATGCGGTCTTTGACATTGTCAAATACTTTTGCATCATGGGACAATGATAAGGATCATGTCCATGTGTTCTGCATATCTCACACCATGGCCCTCCTAGAGGTAAAGGATTCAACATTCCTTCTCCCAACATTCCTGCTCCCAAGTATTGCCCATAGGTTTGGAATTCATTCTTATTATGTCCTTCTATCTTGCATAATGTATAGAAAAATGCTTCCCTCTTCTCCTTTCCTTTATCTTCATTCAATTGGAATGTTAGATTCTTCATATATGCTCTAAACTCTTCTACAGTTCGATTTGTATGATTATACTAATTTTCTTCTAATTATAAGGCTTCCTACAGAGCCTCATACTGACTCTGTAATTTCTACTGCCTCAAGAGATACATCAGATGTGGTAATAAAGAGTTAAAAAATAAATGTCTATGTTGCACATCTGTAATAGGGTACTTCAACTTACCATTTATCATTTTGAACTTCTGATCAATATCCCACACCAACTCACCTAGTTTCTACTTGATCTCTATCATCTTGTTCATGAACTGATCCTCTGAGCTTTGTCATTTAAATTCATTGATTAACTTATTCTTCACATATACGACAATTGTAGTTGCTCCCATTGGATTATTTACTACAACACCCATGTACCAATCTAGTGCACAGTATCTGAATGTGATTTCCAACTGCGCAACCTTTGTATCATCATCTGTAATCYTTTTAGCTTCCCAAATATTCTCACAGATAAACAAATKTTTTTCTGGGTCCTCCAACCCTTCTCCATGAAACTCAGGTAACCTAATAGTTAGATCTTGTCCTTCCATTGTGAGGTTTCCTATGCTACCACCTCCACGCGGTGTAGATACTTGAATCCTACTAGCTGGAATACTTCCACTTGAACCAAAACCTCTTCCTAAAATCCTTATACCACTAATCACTTGTTGGTTAACTGGTTCTTTGTCTTTAGTTTTCTTAGTTGCACATAGGGTTGTGGGTTCCACACTAGTTAGGATATGGAATGGACAACTTTCTTCTRCRTTGGACCCTTGATCTATGTTTTTCCTCTCATATGTGGCRTGAAGGATTTCCTCAATTTGCCCCGTCGCATGAAGATCCTCTACCTCTTCCTCATCAATGTCCAAGCCCTCCCACTCAACTACTTCCCTCTTCTTACTATTGATATTATACTGGTAGGGTTGTCCGATTTRCATCACTCCGTCTTTGCTCAACATATCCCTAGTATGTTCCTCATCGATCATGACRGGGTCCATTKCTTCCTTCTTMTGGCCTCTCACAAGATCCCTCTCCATATTAYATATMTTCCTTAGTGCTCCCCCCTATCTCCCTATGTACGCAGAGTGATCTAGTTTTCTGACTCCATGGTCATCACACCTTTATCATGCAATACAATCTTGATCGACATGTAAAGTGACCTGATGTACCTCCCTCTTGGTACCTTCAAGAATTCTTGCTCCGCATCAGTGTATGAATTCACAATATCGACTGCAAACTCGGTAATAGACCCAATAGTAATATTGTCTAACCAAAAATACACTACTTGCGTTATTTTATTATTAAATCTTTCCAACCACACAATATTCTTAGCAGTCCACTCTACTGGTCTAATCTGATTTTTGGGGTGAGTATCCTTCGACCTTAATATCCACTCTTGAAACAAATATGGGAAATAACATTAAAGGTCCTCATGTAAATCAATAAACACATACCTTTGTAAATACTGGCATGGTGTATACCTAGAACTTTTGTTATCTTTCTATGCAAACTCAAGCTTCTTTGTTTCTAACCATCTTTTAATCTCCTGCTTAGTAGGATTCCATGGACTAAGCATTCATTTCTACCATTGCATTCTCTTCATTTTCCTCATAAAATCCCTTGACGACAGCATAACCATTTGTTGGATGTATGGGTTGACCTGGGTTCTACTTTAGTTCTCCAACAAAACCTTAGAAACCATCGGTCCCTCTGGTAAACCAGAAGGCAACGTTGCACACAAAATGCACAACCCAGTCTCACCCGAGGTGGCTTATCAGTGACTGCAGGACCCAAATGTCTACAATCATGGAAGGGATGTTTCTCACGGGGATGTTAGGCATACTATTCTTCTTCTTCAACATTCATCAGATCTACCATTCATTTAACCTTTAACTTTCATTCTTCATAATGTAACATGCCTAATCTAGTGTGAACTGTAAATTAACCTTAAACGATTCATTTATTTACTTATTCATTCATCATAAATAATATCAAAGAAACAAATAAGATAAACACACATAGATACACCATACTTTACCATGGTTCAACCCCCCCAGGCTACGCCCACACATATCTTCTGCTTCTTATTAATCTTAACCAAAGTTCTGTGTTGTGTGCATTACATCAAACATGCATTTGGAATGCACAAGTATAGGTGAGGTAGACCAGTGTCTCACCAAGCTCCACAACTTGCGACCTGACCCTCATTTATAATCCATCTGACTCTTCATCAACTCCTAAGATATTCAACCAAAACTGATACTTCGACTCAAAAAATGTCAAAGACTTAAAACTCAAAAGGGTTCTCCAAGGTACTTCTCTTCATACAAAGTGATACCTTATATACCTCATACATCATATATTTATACTACCAAAAGTGGGTGAAAACCCTTACATCATAACCCAAAACCCTAAACCTAGTGGATTAGGCTTGTCTACATAATAACTTCCTTCACGCGGTTGATCTTCGGTCCAACCATTTCCTCACTTTGACTTTGTGCTTCTTTTCCTTACTTCTCTATGCATTTATTTCCTTTTCTTATGTTTCACTACTTTATTTCATAGCATGCACTCCAATTATCCTCAAAACTACTGTGTTTTTCCTCAAAATAGCTTGCTCCAACATTCAATCAACATTTATCTAAACTATTTAAGAAATTGATCCTGAATAAGGAAAAATGGGAATGGTTCCTTATGCTTTCAAAGGGATGGGTACCATAATTGGAATGGTTCCTTATTCTTTTAAATAATGGGGTACAAAGGTGACACAATCTTTCATCCCAGGGAATTGTAGGAATTGACCGATGCCCAGTTTCACTATGGAGCTCATGAGAATTTGTTCTTATATTAGCAATGATTTTTTTTTTCTTTACACTTGTCAAAACAGAGAGATAATTTTGATATTCTAAATTAGTGTTTATTATCTCCTTATAAATCATAGGGTTTCACATGGTGTGATGTAATGTCACAATGAGGAAATGCATAAAGAGGCAATATTTGTTGTTGTCAATGAAGGATTTGCTTAATGTATGTATGGAATTATTAAATGAGGATGACAATAAAGTTGCAGTGATTTTTGGACCCATGATGTGTCAATTATGTGTCTTATTAAATGTATTTTTTTTTATGTTATACACTGTTAACTGTTAAAGTAATCTACAATGGATTCTATATTGGATATCAACCTAGATGGATCTTTGTATGTTTAGTCCTTCATCCCCAATAGAAGACTAGATGGTCTATGTGATCCTCATGGAGTCTCGGGTGAGACCTTCTTCAGTCTTGGCTAAGGATATATATGCCAATTCCTTAGGGTTTTTGTTTATCAAAATCAAGATGAAACCTGGGTCTTCAACCCCCCAACGTTAAGAATGCCGTGTGCAAGTTTGAAATGATCCAATAATTGGATCAAGGAAGAGATAAGTAATAGTGGTGGGGGCCTATTGGCACCCAAAGTTTTGGGTAAATATCACACGCGCACAAAAATGAATTTGTATGCACCCATCTCAATTTTGTGCATTCTTAAACAATTGTGTGATAGGTGACAAGAGGTGTGCACACCATATCAAGTTTTTTTAATGCACTTCAAATCTAATTTTTCCAATGTGCACCAATTTGATTTTGTGATGCGTTGCATAGATTGAGAGGACACCACATGCATGCTAGAATCAAGAAAATAATCTTTGGGAAATCTCCCCAAATGATTATTGCAGATAACACGACGGTACATGGAGTAGCCATAAGATGATCTCGGAAGGTAGTTTGGATTGCCACGATTCTAAAGAGGTGATGTGGAATGCATGTAGGTCAAAGAGGCATGTGGGATTGGAAGACAACTCAGCAAGTGGAGAAAAACTAAGAATGATTAAGTGTTAGAGCCAAGAAGCATATAAAAGAGATCAATGAAAAAAGAAGAAAGGATAGTCAGTTAGATCATTACTCAGTTGATTTTTTATGTTTTTGTTTTCCAATGTCTTGGAGCTCGCTCTAAGCATTTGGTTTTGTAATGTATATGGTTGTAAGTCTGAGTCTATCCTCTATATAGAGCCTGAAGAGATGCGCATGGTGCACTATAATATAACAATGAGGAAATGCATAAAGAGTTGGGATCTGTTGCTTTCAATGAAGGATTTTCTTAATGTATCTCTGTGAATGATTAAATGAAGATGATAATAAAGTTGTAATGATTCTAGACCCATGATGTGTCAATTATGTGTCTGATTGAATGTGTTTTTTTATGTTATACACTATTAATTGTTAAAGTAATCTATAATGGATTCTATGGATGTCAGCCTAGATGGATCTCTGTGTTTTTAGTCCTTCATCCCCAACACAAGACCAGATGGTCTCTATGATCCTCATGGCGTATTGGGTGAGACATTCTATAGTCTTGGATGAGGATTGGTATGTCGATGTGTTGGGGGTTTTGTTGTTCAAACTATGGATGAACCCTGGGTCTTTAACCCCCCAACGTTAAGAAAGACACACACAAGCGTGAAATGATCCAATAGAGAAAAGGGAAACTAATGTGTATTATTCTTCTACCTCCCATCGATGTAGGAGTTCCTCCTCTGCACTAAAGAAAGAATAATCAAATGTAATCAAAGAAGAGAATAATGAAATTTGGCTAGAGGAGATGATGAATATGCCCCCCCTCATGATAACATTGAGAAGACACATGTTGTTTCATAGCCTAAGAGAAAGAGAAGCTCAAGTAATAAGAAAGGTTCTCAAAATTCTAGAGGACCTAGAGGTATTGTGGATATGGAAGTCAACAATGCTACTGTACTCAACTGTGTAGCATTATGAATGGATGAAATTCAAAGGATAGTAGAGGATTTGGCCCAAGAAGGACCAATTGTTTTTGAAGAGCAGTCTTTGACACTACATAATGCTGATTATAATAAGGAATAAATAAAATTATAGATAGAAAAGGTCCACGTTAAGAATAAGAAAGTAACATGAAAGTGGAATTCAGATCAAGTGGATGTTTCAGGAGTTGGACCCTTGAGAATCCTTAAATTTCATATCAACAATGGAGACACTCTTTCTCAATCTATTTCAAGGAAAGAGTTAGAAAATATTAGATTAAAAAGAAAAAAATAAAGCGAACTCAAGGACACATTGAATCCTAAACCTTTGTTTGCATAAGCATTATCTATTGTTGCTCTAAATCAAATGCCCTAGAGTACATTGGGGACATCAACATGTGTAAATAATGCCACCAAGTTTCTGAATAGAGTAATATTATATTTCGTGGAAAACATCAATAAGCGACTTGATATTATTTCAAAAGCCTAGGAAATCAATACAAGTTTAAGGAACCTGTCACAACATATCACCACCTTTATGGAATATTTGAAAAAATACTTTGAACACGATGAACTTTTTTATAAAAATGCTTTAAGTAATTTTCTTTCACGACTATCAAGTTTAAGTGATTTCCGTAGAAATCAACAATATTTAACTTCAAAATTAAAAATAAAATAAGTGAGAGAAGGATGGTTAACAATAATTCAAATGATGTGAGATTCAATTGCCAATTGTACAAAGATTAATGATAGAAGAAGCAAGGAATTCCTTAAAGCACTTGAAATTGTTAAGGATCTTAAGGGCCCACAACTAGTAAGTGAGTCCATGCTTATACCTAAGGAGCAAGTAGAGACATAATTGAGCATAATTAAATCTTCATGGGCCAGTGAGTTTGACAACCTTGTTGATTTTTCGAAAGTAGAAATTAAACAATAGTTAGTTACTTTTGTGAATGATAATGAAGACCACCTAGAATTAGTTGAATAATTTTGCTAAGAATTTAAAGAAATGGAAGAAGAAATATTCTTGCTTCGGGTTAAGCAATACATCACAATTCCTCTGATGAAGGAGTACATTGAAGAGTGGCTCAAATGATAACATAAAAATACTTTTTCTTCAAGAACCAAACAATAAGATATACCTTACGCAAACAAAAGGATCAAAATTTGACCTCCCATTTTCCTTAGACTATGGAAAATATGCTCGATTACCAGTACATTTGGAGCTAAATGCATTAGCCATTACCATCAAGAATGAAGATGAAGAAGGGACTATGCCAATGCAAGATATATTTCATCAATTGATGAAATTATAGGAGCAACGACAACAAACATTGATAAACATATAGAAAAGGGAAGAAGTAGTGAAGAAATATTTTGATCTAGGTGCCACATTCAAATATTTATGCAAAGATCAATTTTTATTATTGTTGAATAAGGCTAAAGAAAAACCTTCATTACACTCAAAGTTTGATGCCC
Source organism: Picea sitchensis (assembly GCA_010110895.2). Taxonomy (NCBI): domain Eukaryota; kingdom Viridiplantae; phylum Streptophyta; class Pinopsida; order Pinales; family Pinaceae; genus Picea; species Picea sitchensis. The sequence continues at coordinate 121,576 of SNQJ01S0015336.1, forward strand.
TATGGATTGGAACTTTCTAGATTGAAAATATTTGTGGTTTCAATTCATATTTGTTAAAAGGAATGGATCACCAAGTTTTGAAATTTCCTATCAATGGGAAGCATCTAAAACATTTCTTCTCTTGATACTATTAATTGTTCTAAACAACCAATGTATTATAGTCCACTCTGTATAATTTTTGTTTATAGTCGTTGTTAGCACTAAGAGTTGCCCTCAGACTGCGAGAGGATAAGCCGAATACCCATCATAATGTTTGGTGGATGTTGGTTTTATGGAGTGGAGGTAAAATGGACAAAACTCAGTATAATAATGATTTAACACAGAAACTAGACAATAAATGCATAGGGAAATGAGGTCCTCATTAACTTCAGTCAGGTTTTTGAGTTTAAAGGTGAGCAGGAGGAAGACTTAGTGAGAAAAGTGGACAATTCTGCCATGGGCATCTGGCTTTCAAGCAACTTGGTGAAGAAAAACTCAGGCTCAAGAGCACTCTTGAACTGAAGTTTTAGACACTGAAATATGTCACAGCAGCATAATAATCAACCTACATTCTCATAGGACTACAAAAACTCATCTGGATCCTCCATGCACGAGCATTTCAACATAAGGGGAAATAAGATAACAAAGGGAAAGTACTGGAATAGGTCACAACAAAATTATAATCAAACCTACATTACAATACAACTACAACCCTTGACTGGATCCTCCATGCCTGAGTGTTTCAACAAAGTTTACACAATAAGATGAAAGGAACTTCCTTCTATTAATGCGGAAGTCTCAAATCATATACATAACCAGAGAACAACTATGGCATAAAAAATTACATAGTAGGGGGCTCTGCTTAACTAGTTGACGACCTTAACAAAATCTTGAACTGATCTATTTATACTCAAATCAGTCCACAACTACCAGGAGTGTGATATGGCCACCCATTCAAGGCTTTATGTCTGTGCATCCTTTTGTCAGACTGTGCATGCTCATATCAACATGGGCCTGTAGGAAAAACCATCCATAGGGGTACCTCGGGCTAACAGTTCTGTCTCCAGTGTCAGACCCTCCATACTTTCTATTTATGGACTGAGATGAGGTATCATCTACCAGTCCCTCTTTTCTTAATTGATCTCTCCTCAGGATTGGGGTGAGGCTTAACGCCTAGGGGGTGACCACGCACTACTCTCATATTTGTCATTATATAAGCATGTAATTTCGGGGCCATCATAAGAAGTTTGGATGCACACTGCTTTTGAGCTCACAATTCACCACCTTCTGCCATATAGATCTTCGACTATACCATGGTGTTAATTGTGGGACCGCTCAAGAATTTTATTGTTCGACCATGTTGTGTCCCCGCAATGAAACGTGGTCATTGATTGGGTTGTAATCTGCGATCTAGGTGCACTTGCTAAATTTAGCGCCACCGCTAAAGTTTATCGGCCCACCAATTTTAGGATCCATTAAAACCGTGCTTTAGAGCTTCTTTTAGCGCTAAACAATAACACCTCCTAGAGGATGTTCTCCCGATGCTGACGTGGTGTCCTAACGTCACTGTGCTGATGTGTTGCAGAAAGGAGGGTGAGACGCATCACTTGGAAACAAGCGGATGATATGCCCAAAGGTGCCTGGACTGATTTCCACGTTTCAGCGCCAGATGGACAGTTGGGGAAAGAGATGAAACTCCGCAGCATAAACACTTCAGGAATTTTCAAACAAGGAGGGAGCGAGAATGCCGAAGCTCCAGAGCTTGGAGAAGATATGAGCCACTATATCTGGGAGGACACACGGCAGAGATCCATGCACTCCGCAGGAATGTGTTTCAGAGGAAACCAAAGAGAGGAGACGAAACTCCTGAAGCCCGAAATCCTGAACAAAACTACCATCGTTAGATTTTCATGGACACACGATAGTGATCCGTGGACTTCGAGATAAAACACTTCGGAGGAAACAGGAGTGGGGAGGCTGAAACTCCCAAAGCCCAAAGTCCCAAAGCAAGCTACCACCATTATATTTGGATAGAAACATGGAAGCGATTGGTGGAATTCAAGAGAAAACACTCCGAATGAAAGCGAGAGGGGAGAAGCCGAAACTCCCAAAGCTCAAATTCCCGAAGTAAATAATGATCGTCCTATGGAGAAGGTCGCATGGCACTTGATCTTTAACTCTGGGATAAAAAACTCTAGATGAAATCGGGAGTGGATAATTCGAAACTCATGAAGCCCAAATTCCCGAAGTAAATCATGACCGTCTGATGAAGAAGGACGCGTGGAACTTGATCTTTAACTATGGGAGAAAACACTCCGGATGAAATCGAGAGTGGAGAAACCGAAACTCCTAAAGCCCACATTCCTGAAGAAAATCATGACCATCCAATGGAGAAGGATGCGTGGTGCTTGATCTGTAACTTCTGGGCTTCTATTTGGTGCAAAACCTCGTGCAAATTTATAATTCCAAATGCCTGGGGGATGCTAATCTGAACTTCACAGGGGATCCCCACTGTTGAAAAATGAACCTGCCTATTTTCTTGCTTTAAGCCCGCAATAGACTGATTTGAGAGCTATGCTTTGTGCTCATTTCTGCTTCCTATGTAAACAAGGACTTGGATGACTTGCTGTGGGCTCAGGAAGCAAAATGACCAGTAATTCAAGAAAAATGATGATGAGTTCTCATCCTTCCTCAAGAAAAAAAGAAAATCTTCGGGTTGGGACTTGGTCAGGCAAGACGCCAAGGGAAACCAGGTCGTCAACAAAGAGGGAAAATGAGTTTATCAGTCAGAGGGAAATATTCTAATACTTGGTGGTGCGGAAGAGAGAGAGAGAGAGAGAGAGAGAGAGAGAGAGATGAGGAAAGGGTACATACTTAGGTATTAACAAAAAAAACATACGACTCTTGACAACTTCATCTGATAACAATCACCATGTATAAATACCTTCTTAACTCCATGCCCAATGGAATAAGTCCTTCTGGGTTCTCACCAACCCACAGGGGGTCACTGTCCCACAGTTGGAGCTGGTATGTTGATCCATTTTCATGTATCACCTTTAATTTCCAAGTTTAGCCATGTATAGAACGCCCCCTTTTCCTCTTTGTTTCATATTCCAACGTGTGCCTACAGTTTCATTAGATGTCAAGAAAAAATTCATATGATTACAATACTTAGCCATTTTATTATTTGTGTGGGGTTCCTTATGTTGTGTGGTGATTCTCTTTTTCAAAATCATTTCCATGCGCTCTACACAAAACCTTCCCCCACACAAGTTGTGCTCTACATAGGTCAACACTTGGATTATTTTTTAGCTTCATTTTAGTGTGAAGAACCCAACACCACCCTTCTCTCCGCACAAATATTGCATCCACACACCTTGTTATTCTACACCCTATGTACTCCAAAATGTTTACTTTTTTACTTAGGTGTTTGATGGTTATGGTTGTGTAGAAATATTTTCATGCCCTATCTCCCACTAAATCTACACCTCTACACATCCCAACTTCCGCACAACCCTCACCTCCACACACTCACACTTCCACATAACCATTGTGTGGAGAACCCAACACATTTTTATCCCTACACACATCAATCCCTCTGCACAAATAAATCTTTAAAATATTGATCGCTCTCTACCCATGCTCCATACTTAGTGAAATTATCGATGGATTATCATGCACCTTGCACACTTTTCGAGGGTCATTTATGATTCACATGGGAAAATGTTGTAATTCAGGGTTAATGTGGATTTATTATCCTATTTTCCCTTGAAGCACTTGCTTTTCAAAATAACTTCCATTTATGATTTGCGCACGTCTGAAAGGAAATTGTATGTGATGAAGGGATATTTTATTAAATGTGATTCATGAACTTAGCCTTTAAACATGTCAATCCCCATAATTCATAAGTAATAGTGTCAAATATATCAAAGTGCATTGGATGAATACAAAGCATGGAAACTAGAAGAAGAAAATAGATTTTTTGTGGGGATATTGTCAATTCCCTCATGCGCCAAGACAAGGACTTCCATTGGTTAGTTGCATATCGGTGGTTCTTGAGCTTAACACTTGAGAAAAAGATTAAGAACAAGATTTGAATGATATGCCCAAAACTTTTTCTTTCGAAGAGATGGTTTCCTAGTGTGCCCATCGACTTGATTAAAAAACTAGAACTATTCGAGTAGCTATGGAAGGAAAGAACCGGGCCCTTCTAACTTCCAAATTTTTCAAAAGGATTTTCTGACTTACTGACTCCAACAAAAGTATTAAGCTTCTATATGTCAATTCTTTCCTAGATTCCCAGGGTGTTAGAGTGAATTTGTTGAAGGAATTCATGGCTCCATTAGTATAAATTCCATTTGATCTTTCAACCATTGATATATCTCTGTTGGTAGATCTATATCAAGATTTTTCATGGATATTTATGCGTTTGATGGGATGAAATTATACATCTCACATTCCCAAGTAATTTTTATATGTATTTCATTTTTCCTTACGAAAATAAGCTATGCTTGACTGGGCCAAGGTAATCTTCAATGGAATATCCTATCATTTGGCCAATTATTTAAAAACTGAAATATTTTTCGTGACTGCATATCTGGTCCTAGATGTTGGAGAAATTTCTATTTTCAACACACTAGTTCAGTGGGAGTTAACTGATTAGTTCTATTTAGACTTTCTATTTTTACCATCACTACTATGCATGCATGCATTCCTAAAGAAAGCTAACTCCTTGATTGTTTTTCTTAATTATGGAATGCTTTTCCCTATATATGAGTGTATTCCACTCATTCATTGTATCATATTGATCATAATCTATGTATCAAACATCAGCTCATTGGAGTAGTGTGAATATATTTTCTCATTCTTCCATATTGAATCTCTCTTCTTTTCTTGATAATCTTTGTTTGTACTTGCTTTAGCTAGATATCCTGTGCAAGTTTCCATGAAACACTGACATGGTATCAGAGATATGCTTCTTGGAGCAAGCCAAACAAGCCAAAGAATAAGGAAAATTGGGGTTTCGGCGATCTAAATCCGTGGTCGTAACTTTCAGCAATTATTCCTCCCAAAATATTATATTTTTGAGGAAATGGCCCAAAATGAAAGTAAATCGACCCATTTTGGAAGTGGATTTTCAACCGTTTGGCGAGATTCTTTACTGATTTCTCAGGACGTGAGCCGCAAGATAGCCTCCTGAAACTGATACGAATCCGTAGCCGTACCTTTCCACATTCATTGCTCCCAAAATATTACTTTTTGGAGGAAACGACCTACTTAAAAAGTAAATCGGCCCATTTTGGAAGTGGGTTTTCAACCGTTTGGCGAGATTCCTCACCGTTTGCTCAGAAAGTAAGTCGCAAGATCATCTCCTGAAAATGATATGAATTCTTAATTTCTAATTTTTCACTTGCAGATTGAGAGTAAATTTTTAAGGGTTCATAGAATCAGTGGGAGAGACGGATATGACAACTATTATACAGCCAAACTTGGTGGTAATCCTCACACCATACAATTATTTTGATTGGAAGCCCAAGGCAAAATTCCAACTCATAAGGAAATGATTGTATAATTTGACGATGGTGACAGAAACAGAACCTACATCAGCGATTGAGAAGATGAGATGGGTGAACCGTAAGGATGAGGCCACATGACTACTTCTTGAGTTAATCTCCACTGATTTTTGGTTTCATGGTGTCGCATGCAAGACTCCAAACAAGATATGGACCACCTTGGAAGGACTCTTTGGAAAGCAGGATGAGATGCGAGGTCATATGCTTGAGGTAGAGTTGAATACCTTAGACCCTAAATTTTTTGATAATATACAATATTTTTTTACTAAATTTAAATCTTTTCTATTAAGCCTGGGTGAATGTGGTATTGATAAGACTACACAAGAGAAACAACTTATTCTAACAATATTGGCCAAGTTAGGACCAAAATACACTATATATGTCTCCAATTTCCATTCTGGAAAATGTCTTTTTGGAACAAATTGGAAAATGCCTACGTTGGCTCAGTTCATTGAGTCTCTTACACAAGAGCAAACAAAACTCATACATATGGGCCTCATGAAATATCCCAAAGCACATGCACTCATCATGCAGGATAGAAAAGGGTCATTCAAACAAAATAGGAAGGAGGGATATTCCAAATCCTTTAATAATTCTTCAGGTTCCAAAGACTCTTCATATTCCAAGAAGAAGAAGAAGGGAAAGCAGTGCCCTTACAACAATAAACCGAATCATGAAGAATCCACATGCATGAAGAGACATATCGATTTTATGGCATATGTACTTCAGCATAACAACCTTGGAAACTTCATTCCAGAGGTAGTCAAGAAGCAGAAGGAAGAAGATCCTACTCCTAAGAAAGGTAATCATAATGCTCATGTTTCAATTAATTCCTCATCTGATTCATGGATTATAGATTCTGGTGCAACCCATCATATGGAAGTAAAAGAGGAAGTTTTCTCTTCCTTGATTCCATGTTCAATACCCCCTNAAGAAGATCCTACTCCTAAGAAAGGTAATCATCATGCTCATGTTGCAATTAATTCCTCATCTGATTCATGGATTATAGATTCTGGTGCAACCCATCATATGGCAGCGAAAGAGGAAGTTTTCTCTTCCTTGATTCCATGTTCAATACCCCCTATTCTCATGGGGGATGATACTCCAGTAGCAGTAGCAGGAGAAGGGAGAGTGGAGCTCCACAATGGCAGTTTTGAGAATGTTTTACATGTTCCAAATCTTTCTATGAATCTGCTCTCAGTTTATCAGATCACTCGGAAAGGAAAAAAGGTTGAATTTACATCAGATTCAGTTTCAGTAATTGACATGCATGACAATTCCATTATTTCAATTGGTGAGGTGGATCGCAAGTCAAGGTTGTATAAATTCACTAATTTTTCTGACAATGACTCCTCTATTCTACTTACACATAAGGAGATTACTTTGCATGCACCTCCACTGAAACATGCATATACTCTTGTTCTTCCATCAGTTTCAGACATCAGAGATGATTCCATACACTCAAATTATGTACATAGAAATAAGCAGGTAGTACATCCAAATAAGAAGCCAGCACTGAAGCTTCAATAGATGTCCAAGAAGGCACATACCACACTTCAGGCAGTAGACAACCTTGCAGGGAATCCATTGGATTTGAGGAGGACTCGATCTCAACATGAGGAGCCTTCTCATCTATTTTCATCTTCAGAACCTGCAATACCCATGCATTGTTATATGGTTCAATCTATTGATCCACATAACTACAATAGGGTTGTGGGAAATCCATTATGGTAATCAGCCATGCAGAAGGAGTATGACTCACTCCTACAGAACCAGACTTGGAATCTGGTTCCACATCCACCAGAAAGGAATATTTTCAGGTCCAGATGGGTCCACAGGATCAAGAAGTGCAAGGCCCGACAGGTTGCCAAAGGACTTCATTAGATCCATACATATTTCTACATCTTCATGAAGACTTTCAATGAGAATAAGTTTCAGACTTTGTAGGATCGTCTTGCAGTGAAGAACACAGTTTCCTAGCAACTGCCATTTTCTTCTTTTGATACATTATCTTTTGAGGGGGGTTTTGTTCCCATGTGGTTTTCCCTCTTTCCTCACTTTTATTCAGTTTTCATTAACTGCATTGTACATGAGTACCTAAAATGGCCTAGTAGCCGGGACTCATTTTTTACTCCATAGTGATGTTCAGGGGGGGTGTTGGAGAAATTTCTATTTTTGACACACTAGTTCAGTGGGAGTTAACTGACTAGTTCTATTTAGACTTTCTATTTTTACCATCACTATTATGCATGCATGCATTCCTAAGGAAAGTTAACTGCTTGATTTCTTTTCTTAATTATGGAATGATTTTCCCTATATATGAGTGTATTTCACTCATTCATTGTATCATATTGATCATGATCTATGTATCAATCATCAACTCATTGGAGTAGTGTGAATATATTTTCTCATTCTTCCATATTGAATCTCTCTTCTTTTATTGATAAGCTTTGTTTGTACTTTCTTTAGCTAGATCTCTTGTGCAGGTTTCCATGAAACACTGACACTAGAGGTTTCTTATTGTGATTTTTTTGAAGTAATGCCCCTGAGTGGTAATTTAGATGTTTAAAGTGAAGCTATCCAATTATGGTACCCATTCCTTTGAAAGCATAAGGAACCGTTCCAAATTTTCCTTATTCAGGAT
>SNQJ01S0015336.1:129781-145976 GCA_010110895.2 Picea sitchensis
TGACACTAGAGGTTTCTTATTGTGATTTTTTTGAAGTAATGCCCCTGAGTGGTAATTTAGATGTTTAAAGTGAAGCTATCCAATTATGGTACCCATTCCTTTGAAAGCATAAGGAACCGTTCCAAATTTTCCTTATTCAGGATCAATTTCTTAAAGAGTTTAGATAAGTGTTGACTGAATGTTGGAGAAAGTTATTTTCAGGAACAACACAATAGTTTTGAAGATAGTTGGAGTGTGCACTAGGAAAGAAAGGAAAGCAATGCAGAGTCAAAGAAAGGAAATGGTTGGACTTAAGATCAACCTCACGAAGGAAGTTATTATGTGGAAAAGACTAATCCACTAGGGTTATGGTTTTAGGTTATGATGTAAAGGTTTTTACCCACTTTTGGTAGTGTAAATATATGATGTATGAGGTAGATAGGGTATCACTTTTTAGGGTATTAGTCAGTTGGTTGTGTGATGTAATGTCACAATGATGAGGGTAAAGACATTGATGAGGGTTCTAATCTAGTTTTCCAAAGAAAGCTCTTCATACAAAGTGATACCCTATCTACCTCATACATCATATATTTATACTACCAAAAGTGGGTAAAAACACTTACATCATAACCCAAAACCCTAACCCTAGTGGATTAGGCTTGTCCACATAACAACTTCCTTCAATCTTGATCTTCGATCCAACCATTTCCTCTCTTTGAATCTATGTTGCTTTTCCTTAGTTCCCAACACACTGATTCCCTTGTCTTTGTCCATGTTTCTTTCCTTTCTTTCCCGGCGTGAGCTCCAACTATCCTCAAAATTGTTGCACTGTTATCCAAAATAGCTTGCTCCAATGTGCCCCCAACACTTACCCGTGGCTTGTCTCGAGCCACTCAAGAAATATTTTCCTCCTTGAAAGACTTATCCAACTCCTGGAATCGACCTACAATTTCTTCAACACAAGTATTCACCTGTGTTCTTTTATCTGTATCAGAATCCACAATTTGTGCAGTGAGATGTTCCTTCAACATATCTTCAGCTTCCAATATAGGTTTTTCCATCTGTCCTTTTGCGTATTCATTTTTGTCAACATATTCTCTGCATGTTCCTATAATGGATCCACTTGAGACTGCCTCGACTACTTATCTGTTTGCACATTATTTAGTTATGCCTATAGATTCTTTAATTCATGTGTGCTCCTCAACATCTCTTGAATGTTCATGGCATTCTGGTTTTGCTTCAACTCCTACACGGTTGTGTTTATGCCTTCTTCCTTTTGTTCCAATGCCTGCAACTTTTCATCCTCTTGCAGACTTGTCCATAGTTGGACACTTTTATCATATAATTGTGTAAGTTCCTTAATAATGTGCACCATGTTCTCCATGTGCCCTGCAATTTGTTGCTCTCTTTGTGAGCTCACTTATGGTGGCTTGCTTGGGTTCAATTGTGCAATTAATTCCTTTACGTGACTCTTATAGTTTTCCATCACCTGCACGATCTTCCCAATTTTCTCCTCTGTCTGTAAATGCATCCCTTCTTGTGCATTTTATGGAATGGAATTGAAGACTTCTTATATGCGCTGCTCTATTTGGCCAATACACTGCTTGGCCTCATCAATATCAAACTGCACTTCAATGAGACTTATCTTCAACGTATCCTTTATGTTCTTTGTTGTTTGTAACTTTGTCTCATTCGCACGTGCTCTAGATTGGATTTCCTATGAGACACTAACTTGCAGTTTGTACAATGCTTTTGTGGGGATCTTGGCCAAATCCAAGTCCAATTGAGCAATATCCTTCAGTTGTTTCCACGCTGGCCCCTCGTCCAACTGCAACACATATTATGTGATAGAAAAATTCTCACCTCATGATACTATAATATGGATGGTTTCCTGCATTGGCACTATCTTTTCTTGAACAGTCTGTTGTAGTTGCACCTTTTCCTTCTGTTGCACTGTGCTTAGTTGTAGTTGTGCCAAAGTTTCCTTATCTTCTGATAGTTTCTTTATGACCTCCCCTCTTTTCTTCTCCAGATCGTCGCACGACTCTACTACGCGGTCTTGTAATTTTTCTCCCACCATCTCCACATTGTCTTCTATAATTGTCAATTCCAGGACATCTTTGTGCGAATTCATATTTTTCCTCTGTCCTATTGCCTGCGACATGGTCCTCTTATTTGGTAGAGTCTTTGTCTGTGTTGAAGTTGTGGGTACTTCTATATCCAAAATATCTCCTCCTCCTTGTTCCTCGTATGTAGGAACATTTGTTTCCTTTTGTGTGCTTCCATTAGTATCCTTTTTTTGTGCTCCTCCATGGGTCACTCTGGCATGATCCTTCTCCAGCATGACTATATTTGGAAATTTCTTATGTTCTCTTGGTTTCTTTACTATCGTGCTCCCTCCAATGTCTCTTGCGCGATCTGCACCCTTTCTGGTGTTTTCTGCTAGATTGCTAGATTTCTGCGATATGCCATCTTCTACTGATTGCTTTCCTTTTTTCCCCTTCTTTTATGTCTTTGGTACCTTCCACTCATTTGGCTAGTATTTTTCGGCCCATTGGACTTACTCACTAGTGACGAAGTACCTCATCTGCAACCAATTCTTCTTTGGGTCCCTTTTGTCTTGAATCCATACGTTGTGCCTTGATACCTGAAACTTTTCTATTTCTTTATGCTCCTCCACCACTTCTGGTGGTGTCCTTAATGTCTCGACCACCTTTTCCAGTATTTCCTCAAAATATGTCGCAAATATATTGTAGTTGGCCTTCCTTTCTCTTGTGACCAATGTGTGCCACAATGTTGCATATTGTGATGTGTGACACTTTCCTATCCTTTGACAAAATGCGTTGTACTTGGGGTGTCTCCATCTTACCAATGATATAAGTATGAGTAGCCAAAAATAGTGGAACTTTGTGCCTAAGTCTTTTGCATCTTCGAAATCATCCAAAACAAAGTTCAATAAGTATGGACTCCAACTCAGTAATGTCCCCTTTACGCACTGTGTGACTACTGCTATCACTCCTACTGGCACTTCCTCCTGGGGACACTTCCTTAACAATTTTCATGCCATTAACTTCATTTCCAGTATTGTCACAGGTTCATTGATTCTATTGATTATAATTCCTCATGACTCTCTTTTTGTTCCATACGTTTTCTTCATATCCTCTACCAGGGTCTTTTCCTTAGTTTTATCATCCATATATTGTGCAAGATTCTCACCATCTGTGGTTAGACCTTTTATTTTTTCAATCAGGTCAACATCAATCAATACTGGCATGTCTAGCCACAAAATTCTCCCATGTACTAATCCTAGCAATTGTTTGATGCAATTATTGGCATCCTTGCAACATCCAAAGTGAGGGATCTCCAGTAAGTTCATTATCCATGTGTTATATAAGCCTTTTATCCATTGTTTTGGTTCAAGTATTGGAACTTCTGTCACACTTATCCCTTTTCTCTCCATGTATACCTGCAACTCAAATTTAGGGAAATTACATTTGTCCTCTATGTCATGATCTACATACCTTAGTTTTTCTACGCATCCTAAAATTTTGGGAATGCTCATCACTCCTTCTGGTATGTGCAATAGTTCTATTGTGACGTATACCTGCTTGTGCGATGAGCTCTGTACTGGTTGTTTCCAGTTTCTCTTTTCTTTCATGGAGGATGGCCTTGCTTCCTGGCGCACATCCTCTTATGATTTTGCAAATGATTCTGGTTCACCTATCATATATTTTACTTGCACATGTTCATCTATGTGTGGCGATGTCTCTACAACTAGTTTATGTATTGGTTTGGCCTCTACCCTAGGCTCGTCTGATTCAATTCTTTCATCATTTTCCCCATTTTTATGCGGCGATTCTCCCAAACCCAGTTGTTTTGTAGGGTTATGTGTTTTAGTGGGGTTCTTCTCTTCAGTAGGGTTTTATCCTTCATCTCTTAGATCCACATCCATCTGCTCCGTGACTAGTTCATGTTATTCAACAAGATTTGAGCTCATTGGTTCCTCGACGGGTGATGGGATTAGATCCAGATTGACAATTCCTTATGGTTGAATAGGGTTTTTAACTTCTGGTACTTGCTCTTGCGATAATATTATGTTGTTGTGGGTTGTGCTTGACATTTTCCTAGGTGCTCCAATCTTCGATGGTGCCATACTGCAAAATATTGAACCTACTGCTACGAATCGTGGATGAAAACTCTAGGGATACTTGGTCGCTCTGTGTGTTTGCTTGGATTTCTCTCCTTATCTCTTGTATGGTCCAAGTCACAATGAGGCTTACCTTGCAATTTTCCCACTTTTATAATTCCTGTCATAAATTCTCTATCCTGTCCCACTTTTCCAGTCGTCGTCTTTCTTTTTCCAACTGCTCTATGTCCCGTCATGTTGCATTTTCTGTCTACTCATATTTTTTTTTCGCGTAGTGTCTTAAGGTTTTGTCATATCTCTTTTTGTCTTTTTTTCATTTTTCTACTTTTTTATTTTATTTTAACTCCTACTATATACAATATGTACAAGTTTACTTTATGTGCTACAAATATTGAGGGTTAACGGGTCGACTATCCCTATACAGTTTCATTCAACTACCATTCACCAAATCTTGAACTTATTTTCCTGCTAGATCCTGCAGTTTCACATCATCTCCATCTGTGACATACTTTATATAATATGGTCGTAGCCAATGCATTATAAGTTTCCCTAGGTCCTGCAAATATTTACTGTCATAGAGGAGAACCAGATCTCCTTCCTTAAAGTTCTTCTTCATGATGTGTCTTTCATTCCATGCTTTATCCTTTGCTTTCTGTACTTCCTGATGGAAACCAACTATGATCCGATCTTCTTCCAGTTCCATAAGTGTAGCCAATATTTCCTGCATTGCATGTCTTTCTGTCATCTATGTAATAGATTCAATTTGCAGACTAGGTATCAAATACTCCAAGGGAACTATTGCTTCATGTCCATACACCAATTTAAAAGGTGTCTGCCATGTTAGTTTATTGCATGTAGTTCTATAAGCCCGTAACACTACTGGTACCTTCAAATCCCAGTCATTTGTGTTTACATTACAAATCTTGGTTAAGGCATTCTCCAACATCTTGTTAAATGATTCCATTGTTCCATTGGCCTGAGGATGATATGGAGTTCTCTTTTTATGATGTATATTAAATTATTCAAGCATTTCCTAGATTGTGCTATTAATGAAATGAGTCCCTTGATAACTCATCAAAACTCTATGGAATACAAATATTGTAACTACATGTTCAAATAAGAAGTGTTTTGCAGTCTTCGTGCTATAATCTTTAACTATTGTTGCTTCATCCCATCTAGTTAAATATTCTATCACTGTAATAATATACCTTTCTCCTGATCTTCTAGATGGTGGATTAATGGGACCTACAAAGTATACTACCCACTTGCCAAACACTTTAAAAGTTACTCGAGGTCTCAGTGGAATCTCATCCCTCCTAAATGGTTTTTCAACCCTCTAACATATATCACAATTCTGACCATACTCCTTTGCATATTTATGAATTGTCGACCACCATAAACCCGCACACAATATCTTCTGCACAATAGCCTTCCTTGCATAACGTCCTCCATTTATTCCTTCATGTGCTTCTGCAAAAATGATAGGTCGTTCATGCTCCATTACACATCTCCTCAAAATGTTATCTGCACCAAGTTTGTACAAGTGACATGCAATTAGTTGGTTGTCTACAGCTCTAACCACCAAATTCTTCTTCTGCGTAGTATTAAATTCCTTTGGGGAAAATCCTGTACTCAAAAACTCAATAATGTCAGCAAAATACTCATCAACAATCTGTACTGAAAATAGTTGAGCCTCAAGGAAATTATCGTCCAAACTACTTGTTTCCTCTCCATTGGTTACCCTTGATAGAGGATCTGGTCCTACATTTAATATTCTAGGTTTCACAACAAATTCAAAGTCAAATTCTTGAAATAACAAAAACCATCTATAGATTCTTCCCCCCAACCCTGGTTTATTGACTAAATATCTAAGAGCAGAGTGACTTGTAAACATCTTAAAGTGTTGACCTAGTAATGTTTGAACTTCTGCAATGCATAAACCATATCCAACCCTTCTTTTTTTGTAGTGTTGTAATTTTTCTCTGAGTCTGACATCTTCCTACTTGCAAATGCTATAGGGTGGTCTATATCACATTCTCCTGGTTGTTTCAGTATTGCTCCAAGTGTTATTGAAGATGCATCCACATGCACATGAAACTCTTTGGACCAATATGGAAACACCAAAATTGGCTCAGTCACCATCTTCTCATTTAGGATGTCCAAACTATGTTGATATTCATCATTCCAATGATACTTGATGTCCTTCTTCAAAAATTTCTCCATGGGCGCAATAATCTATGCATGTCCCCTTATAAACTCTATATAATAACATGCATGAACGAGTGTAGACTTTAACTGGCCCACTGACTTCGGTGGTGGTAATTTAACTATGACAACAATTTTCACGGGATCAACCAACATACCCTATTAACACACCACATTCCCTAACAAAATCCCAAATGTTGCACTAAAAATACATTTCTTAATTTTAAATGAGACATGACAATATCTACACCTGTCTAACATCAATATTAAGACTTTAACATGTTCCTTCAATAAACTAAAGACTTTTCAGTCATCCAAGTAAACTTCCCAAAACTTATGTATACAATCCTTAAAGGCTGCTACTACTACTCTATAGAAAATTGCAGGTGCATTCTTAAGTCCAAAAGGCATCATGGTATACTGATATGATTCCAATTCTATAGAAAATGTAGTGTTATGTCTATCCTATGGTGCTATCATGATCTGATGATACCCTGAAAACCCATCAGTAAATGAATATGCTTCTGGACCTTCTATATTCTCCAATACTTCATCTGTAAATGGGGTAGGGAAATGATCATGTAAACATGCATCATTCATCTTCCTCAAGTCAACATAGATCATGATTCCCCCTTGCCTCTTCTCCTGGAATACCATAGGGATAATCCATTCTTATTCTTCAATAGGTTCTATGACACCATCTTCTAACATCTTGCCAATCTTTGCCTTCAATTTCTTTTTATATACTATATTTAGCATGTAAGGTCTCTGTTTAATTGGTCTAGAATCCGGTCTTAAAGGAATCTTCATCTCTCCAAGTTCCCCTACAAATCCTTTAATCTATGAAAAAATTGTTGGAAATACATCACTATACTTGCGCAATAATTTTGTGATACTTCCTACTGTCTGGTTGTCCCAATAATCTCCAATGCTTTCAATCTTCAAACTCTCCTCTGTTCCAATATCAACCTTTTTGATCTCCAGTGGTGCAGCATAATCTTTTAACTCTAGCTGTGGGCCTTCTATTTCTCTTTCTCCTTCTACTTCTATGATGTTGATATCACACAGGTTATCTTATGTTGGATCCTTTTCTGCGACATGATAACAATGCTACAATTGTCTGACAATTTTCCTATTTTGATTATGATAAGATGTGACAATCTCAAATTTTGGCTCTTCATATATATTTTCTCTTACCACTTTCAGTGTTGTATCCACTATAGGGTTCTCATGCTCAAATGAAAATGTATTGACAAAATTATGTTGCATTTCCTCCCAATTGACAGTTCCTCTACACAATTCCAGCTCTGTGTACCAATTGCTCGGGATGCCTTCTAATGTGTGAATAAAATGATGTGGTCATTCTTCTGGTGGTACCAATCTCCATTGAACCATGCACCTATTGCATTGATACCAATTCTTTATCTTCTCTTTATGTGCACCCCACCAATGTGCATATGGTGCTTTCAATTCCATATCTAGGACTAATAATATCTGATTCTCCAAAAATTCTCCCTCAAAATTTCTCAAAAAGTCTTTCCAATTATTATGACCATCAAAAGTAGGAGGTTCTCTTACCTCTGAACCGATCCATCACACTGCATGTGTCATCCTAGCACATATTCTAGTAGATAACTCATGTAACTGTTGCTTCCATTTCTCCAATCCTGTGCTAGAGTCTGAAGCACATGAACTAATGCTCCTCCAAATCACCATTCCATCTCCAGTAGGGTTAACATAGTCTTCTTCTCGCATGATAGTTCTGTAAAGCTTATTCACCTCATTAGAAATGAAGTTCTATGTCATAGGTTCAATGTATATTCCACCTTCTGATGGATCCAAGGGTTCTATAACTTTGTACTCTCTAGATTCAAATATAATCTTCCTAGTATTGAAATTAATAATAGCTTGATTATCAAAGGCCCAATCAAGTCCCAACAATGTTGGATAAGGTTTAGTATTGTCTACTATGTCGATCACTTCAAAGTCTTACATGGTGTGCAAACCATATATATCTACTGGTATTCCCTTCAATATACCAATTGGCACCACTCGATGTTGATTTTCTAGCTTCAACTGAATAGGTGAATACCCAGGGTGGGTTCCCCCATAGCTTCCCATGTCTTCTAAGGAAAAACATTAATTTCAAACCCCAAATATAGTATGATATCCCTCATATTCAAATTTCTGATGTTTTCATTCAACCTGAATTCCCTACTTGTCCTTATCTTCTTGCAAACCTAATTGACTCTCTTTTGTTCTAATTTCATCTCTTCTCTAGAATTACACTTTTCTAACATACTCTATAACACTTGTAAATATGACTTAGGATTCAACAACCTCAAACATGACTCCAAAAAGCTTATAAGATTACTTAATTTCTCCAAAGTTTGCACTATGCAGATTTGATCAAATAATTGGGGCATGCCATAGACTAGTACACCATCTACTGGATTTTTTCCTGAAGTGGACACAATATTCTCCTTCTAAATATCCTGTCTAGTCTGCTTGAAGGTCTCATTCTCCTTGTGCACATCAAAATTCTATCCAGGTGTTGCATTCTTCCTTACCCATTGGTGTAGATCTTGGTTCTTCTTTGCTGCATAATATCTTGCCTTGGATCCACCTCTAGTCACTATATTAATCTTCTTTCCATCATCTTCCCTGGTTTCCAGAAAAATCCATTGCACATTTTGATTATTCTAGTTCCTCTTTTATTGTATCTTTACCAAAAGTGTCAGATAGTCTTCTATATCATGGTCTGCTATGTATATATATGTGTGTGTGTGTGTGTGTGTGTGTGTGTGTGTGTGTGTGTGGTAGGTGGAAATGGACAATCTCTTGCATAATTTCGAGGTTTCTAAAAATTATGAAAAATTATTGGTCCTCTACCTCCTCCGACCTTCTCCTCTATAGCCTCATCTTTTTACCCTGATTATCTCTGTGCAGTGTATTATAATGAGGTGGTTGATTATACTGTGCCTGTGCATTATTATACTGCAGTGGCGTTGTATATTGTTGTGCAGGTTGTGCTTTCATCGGTTCTGCCTGCACCCTATATGTGTCTGAATTTCTCTCCTTCATTATCTCCAAAGTTCTACAGTCCTTGTCTTCATCCCCAACTAACTTGAAAAAATTAAAAAAAGTGGTCTCCGACATTGTCTGATACTTCTGCATCATGGGGAAATCATAAGGATCATGTCCATGTGTTCTTCATATCTCACACCATGGCCCTCCTAGAGGTAAAGGATTCAACATTCCTGCTCCCAAGTACTGTGCATAGGTTTGAAATTCATTCTTATGATGTCTTTCTATCTTGCATAATGTATAGAAAAATGCTTCCCTCTTCTTCTTTCCTTTATTTTCATTCAATCGGAACGTTAGATTCTTCATATCTTCTCTCAACTCTTGTACAACTAGATTTGTATGCTTATATTGATTTTATTCTAATTGTAAGGTTGCCTGCAGAACCTCAGAATGAATCTAGAATTTTTGTTGCCTCAAGGGATACTTCAGATGTGGCAATAAAGAGTTAACAAATAAATGTCTATGATGCATATCTATAATATTGTACTTCAACTTACTTTTTATCATTTTGAACTTCTGATGAATATCCCACACCGACTCACTTAGTTTCTGCTTGATCTCTATCATCTCATTCATGAATTGATCCTCTGATCTTGTTCATTGAAATTCATTGATTAACTTCTTCTTCACATATACGACAGTTGTAGGTGCTCCCATTGGATTATTTACTGCGAGAACCATGTACCAATCTAGTGCATGGTCTATGAATGTGATTTCCAATTGTTCAACCTTTGTATCCTCATCTGTAATCTTCTTAACTTCCAAAATATTCTCACAGATAAACAAATGATTTTCTGGGTCCTCCGACCCTTCTCCATGAGACTAAGGTAGCCTAATAGTTGGATCTTTTCATGCCATTGTGAAGTTTTCTATGCTACCACCTCGAAGTGATGTAGATACTTGAATAATACTAGCTGAAATACTTCCACTTGAACTAGATCCTCGTCCTAAAATACTTCTACCACTAATCACTTGTTGGTTAACTGGTTCTTTGTCTTTAGCTGTCTTAGTCTCACATGGGGTTGTGGGTTACACACTAATTAGGATATGGAATCGAGAGCTTTCTTCTATGTCAGACCCTTGAATTATGTTTTTCCTATAATATGTGGTGTGAAAAATTTCCTCAAGTTGCCCCGTCGCATGGAGATCCTCTACCTCTTCGTCATCAATGTCCAAGCCCTCTGACTCAACTACTTCCCTCTTCTTACTATTGATCTTATACTGGTAGGGTCGTTCGTTGTGCATCACTCCATATTTTCTCAACATATCCCTAGTCTGTTCCTCATCCATCATGATGGGGTCCATTTCTTCCTTCTTCTAGCCTCTCGCAAGAGCCCTCTCCATATTTTAGATCTTCCTTAGTGCTTCCCCGTGTCTCCCCATGCAGGCAGAGTGATCTAGCTGTCTAACTCCATGGTTATCACACCTTTGTCATGCAATCAAATCTTGATCGACATGTAAAGTGACCTGATATACCTCCCTCTTGGTACCTTCAAGAATTCATTCTCTGCATCAGTGTATGAATTTGCAGTATCAATTGCAAACTCACTAATAAACCCTGCAATAAAATTGTCTAACCAAAAATCCACTACTTGTGTTAATTTATTATTAACTCTTTCCAACAACACAATATTCTCAGTAGTCCACTCTACTGGTCTAATCTAATTTATGGGATGATTATCCTTCAACCTTAATATACACTCTTGAAACAAATTTGGGAAATAACAGAAAAATGCCTCATGTAAATCAATAAACACATACCTTTGTAAATACTGGCATGGTGTATACCTGGAACTTATGTTATCTTTCTACGCAAACTCAAGCTTCTTTGTTTCCAACCATCTTTTAATCTCCTGCTTAGTAGGACTCCATGGAATAAACATCCCTTTATACCATTGCATCCTCTGCATTTTCCTCATCAAATCCCTTGCGACATCAGAACCATCTGTTGGATGTACAGGTTGACCCGGGTTCTACTTTAGTTCTTCAGCAAATCCCTAGAAATAATCGAACCCTATGGTAAACTAGAAGGTAACGTTACGCACAGAGTGCACACCGTAGTCTCACCTGATATGGATTATTGGTGACTACATGACCCAAATGTCTACAATCATGGAAGGGATGTTTCTCATGGGGATGTTAGGCATACTATTCTTCTTCTTCAACATTCATTAGATCTACCATTCACTTAACCTTTAACATTCATTCTTCATAATGTAACATGCCTAATCTAGTGTGAATTGTAAATTAACGTTAACCAATTCATTTATTTACTTATTCATTCATCATAAATCATATATAAAAAAATATAAACACACATAGAGACACCATATTTTACCATGGTTCAACCCCCCAGGCTACGCCCACACATATATTTTGCTTCTTATTAATATTAATCAAAGTTCTGTGTTGCACACATTACATCAAAAGTGCATTTGGAATGCACAAGTATAGGTGAGGCAGACCAATGTCACACCAAGATCCACAGCTTGCGACCTGAACCTCATTTATAATCCATCCGAGTCTTCATTAACTCCTTAGCTATTCAACCAAAATTGATACTTCGACTCAAAAATAAAAAAGGTTCTCAAAGGTACTTCTCTTCATACAAAGTGATACCTTATCTACCTCATACATCATATATTTATTCTACCAAAGTGGGTGA
This sequence comes from Picea sitchensis, assembly GCA_010110895.2. NCBI lineage: Eukaryota > Viridiplantae > Streptophyta > Pinopsida > Pinales > Pinaceae > Picea > Picea sitchensis. The sequence goes on from SNQJ01S0015336.1 coordinate 141,865, forward strand.
AAACCCTTACATCATAACCCAAAACCCTAACCCTAGTGGATTAGGCTTGTCTACATAATAACTTACTTTGCGCGGTTGATCTTTGGTTCAACCATTTCCTCACTTTGACTCTGTGCTTATTTTCCGTAGTTCTCTGCGTGCTTCTTTCCTTGTCTTTTGTTGCACTACTTTCTTTTATTTCCTAGCATGTGCTCCAACTATCCTCAAAGCTACTGTGTTTTTCCCCAAAATATCCTGCTCCAACATTTGATCAACATTTATCTAAACACTTTAAGAAATTGATCTTGAATAAGGAAAAAATGGAATGGTTCATTATTCTTTCAAAGGGTACCATAATTGGAATGGTTATTTATGCTTTTAAAGAATTGGGTACAAAGGTGACACACTCTTTTACACTCTTTTATCCTAGGGAATTTTAGGAATTGACCGATGCCCAGTTTCACTATGGAGCTCATGAGAATTTGTTCTTATATTAGCAATTCTTATTTTTTTCTTTACACTTGTCAAAACAGAGAGATAATTTTGATCTTCTAGATTATGGTTGATTAACTCCTTATAAAGCATAGGGTTGCGCATGGTGTGATGTAATGTCACAATGAGGAAATGCATAAAGAGGCGAGATTTGTTGTTGTCAATGACGGATTTGCTTAATGTATGTGTTGAATTATTAAATGAGGATGACAATAAAGTTACAGTGATTTTGGACCCATGATGTGTCAATTATGTGTTTGATTAAATGTGTTTTTATTTTTTATTTTTTATGTTATACATTGTTAACTGTTAAAGTAATCTACAATGGATTCTATATTGGATATCATCCTAGATGGATCTTTGTATGTTTAGTCCTTCATCCCCAACACAAGACTCTATGGTTTATGTGACCCTCATGGAGTCTCGGGTGAGACCTTATTCAGTCTTGGCTAAGGATTTATATGCCAATTCCTTGGGGTTTTTGTTTATCATACTCAAGATGAACCCTGGTTCTTCAACCCCCCAACGTTAAGAATGATGTGCGCAAGTTTGAAACGATCCAATAAACTGGCTCGAGGAAGAGATAAGTAATAGTGGTGGGGGCCTATTGGCATCCAAAGTTTTGGGTAAATATCACACATGCACAAATATGAAGTTTTGCGCACCCATCTCAATGTGTGAAAGGTGATAAGAGGTGTGCACACCATATCAAGTTTTTTTAATGCACACCAAATCTAATTTTTCCAATGTGCACCAATTTGATTTTTGTGATGCGTTGCATAGATGGAGAGGACACTGCATGCATGCTGGAATCAAGAAAAGAATCTTCGGGAAATCTCCCCAAATGATTGTTTCAGATAGCACAAGGGAACATGGAGTAGCTAGAATATGATCTCGCAAGGTAGTTGGGATTGCCACGATTCCAAAGAGGTGATGTGGAATGCATGCACGTGAAAGGAGAATGTGGGATTGGAAGACAACTCAAGAGTGAAGAAAAACTGAGAATGATTAAGTGTCAGATTCAAGAATCATATAAAAGAGAGCAATGACAAAAGAAGAAAGGCTAGTCAATTAGCTCATTACTCAGATGATTTTTTATTTTTTTGTTTGACAATGTCTTGGAGCTTGCTCTAAGCATTTGGTTTTCTAATGTCTATGGTTGTGAGTCGGATTCTATCCTCTCTATAGAGCCTAAAGAGATGCACATGGTGCACTATAATATAACAATGAGAAAATGGATAAAGAGTTGGGATCGATCGCTTTCAATGAAGGATTTGCTCAATGTATCTCTGTGAATCATTAAATGAGGATGACAATAAAGTTGTAGTGATTCTAGACCCATGATGTCTCAATTATGTGTCTGATTGAATGTGTTTGTTTATGTTATACACTATTAATTATTAAAGTAATCTATAATGGATTCTATGGATATCAACGTATATGGATCTCTGTGTGTTTAGTCCTTCATCCCCAATACAAGACCAGATGGTCTCTATGATCCTCATGGAATATTGGGTGAAACCTTCTTCGGTCTTGGCTGAGGATTGATATGCCGATGTGTTGGGGGTTTTGTTGTTAAAACTATGGATGAACCCCGGGTCTTTAACCCCCCAACATTAAGAAAGACACATGCAAGCATGAAATGATCCAATAGAGAAAAGGGAAACTAATGTGTATTATTATTCTACCCCCCATTGACATAAGAGTTCCTCCTCTTCATGAAAGAAAGAAGAATAAAATGTAATCAAAGAAGAGAATAATGAAAGATGGCTAGATGAGATGATGAATATGGCCCCCTTCATGATAACATTGAAAAGACACATGTTGTTTCATAGCCTAAGAGAAAGAGAAGCTTAAGTAAGAAGAAAGGTTCTCAGAATTCTAGAGGACCAAGAGATATTGTGGATATGGAAGTCAAAAATTCTACTGTACTAAACTATGTAGCATTATGAATGGATGAAATTCAAAGGATAGTAGAGGATTTGGCCCAATAAGGACCAATTGTTTTTGAAGAGAAGTCTTTGACACTACATAATGCCGAGTATAATAAGGAAGAAATAAAATTATAGATAGAAAAGGTCCACGTTAAGAATAAGAAAGTAAAAAGAAAGTGGAATTCAGATCAAGTGGATGTTTAAGGAGTTAGACCCTTGCGAATCCTTAAATTTCATATCAACAATGGAGACACTCTTGCTTAATCTATTTCAAGGAAAGAGTTAGAAAATATTAGATTAAAAAGAAAAAAAAAGCTAGCTCAAGGACACATTGAATCCTAAACCTTTGTTTTCATAACCATTATCTATTGTTGCTCTAAATCAAATTCCCTAGAGTACATTGGGGACATCAACATGAGTAAAGAATGCCACCAAGTTTCTTAACATAGTAATATATGTCATGGAAAACATTAATAAGAGACTTGATATTATTTCAGAATACTAGGAAATCAATACAAGTTTCAGGAACCTGTCACAACATATCACCACCTTTATGGAATATTTGCAAAAATACTTCGAACAGGATGAATTTTTTTATAAAAATGCTTTAAGTAATTTTCTTGCACAAATATCAAGTTTAAGTGGTTTCCATAGAAATCAGCAAGATTTAACTTCAAAATGAAAAATAAAAGAAGTGAGAGAAGTATGGTTAGCAAGAATTCAAATGATGTGAGGTTCAATTGCCAATTGTACAAAGATTAACGACAAAATATGCAAGGAATTCCTTAAAGAACTTGAAATTTTTAAGGATCTTAAGGGCCCAAAACTAGTAAGTGAGTCCATGCTTATACCTAAGGAGCAAGTAGAGACATAATTGAGCATAATTAAAGCTTCATGGGCCAATGAGTTTGACAACCTTGTTGATTTTTCGAAAGAAGAAATTAAACAACAGTTAGTTACTTTTGTGAATGATAATGAAGACCACCTAGAATTAGTTGAATAATCGTGCTCATAATTTAAAAAAATGGAAGATGAAATATTCTTGCTTCGGGTTAAGCAATACATCACGATTCCGCTATTGAAGGAGCACATTTAAGAGTGGATCAAATTATAACATAAAAATACTTTTGCTTCAACAACCAAACAATAAGATATACCTTATGCAAACAAAAAGATCAAAATTTGACCTCCCATTTTTCCATTTAAAAAGAACTCCTATCAACATAACTGTTAGACCCTACTATTCTAGTGTAAAGATGAAAATAATGACTTTTTAAAAACAAGAAAATTGCTTCAAGCATACCATGGTGAGTGTAACATGATCTTGAATTATGAGGCTTGAGTCTTTATATAGATTTCCATCAGGGTGGTTAGAAACTTCCAATATCCGTATCAATAGTAAATGTTAAATAACTATTAATACATGGTCACAAGAATAGACCATAATCTATTTTATGATGCCAAGCAACTCAGAAGAAACATAAAAGGAGCATAGGATGGAACTAAGTTTTGAAATATAACAATCAAATAGAATTCAAAGGGGGGTTCTCCTTATCCATAATATTTGTCATTGATGAAGAAATTCCCAAAACACTCTGATAATTTTCATGACTATTTTCAACCATCATATACATGCAGTAGAATAACCAATGATTAACATGTAACAAATTACATATTTCGTAACCAACATATCCATAAACGTAGTTT
>SNQJ01S0015336.1:146031-179519 GCA_010110895.2 Picea sitchensis
TATTAAGTAAAAATTAATTAGGGGATTAATCATCTTAACATGATATTAATTAAACATGATAGGTATAATAAAAATAATTAAATAATTATTGATTAATTAATGGTGGCAATTTGATTAATTAATTGATTAATTAAACTACCTATTACATTTAAAAAAAACATGAGTATGAAATTTAATAAATTAATAAGTTATATAGTTAAATTGAAAGGTTACGTACACAACAAGGGACAACTTATTAATTGCGGAAGGATAAGATATTAAAGAAAGGGGATAAGGGGCATTAACGAGAAAGGATAAGAGGTAATAAATGGGTTAGGTAGGGAGTAAATGAGGGGGAGTCGGTGAAGGAGGGATAAGGAAGGGAAGGAGGTGGACGGGAGGCACTCTACGGGAAGTTGGGGGATGGATTTTGAGAGCTCAGGGATTTGCAGAGAGAAGTGAAATTTTGGGAGTGGGATTGTATCAGTGCACCGAGGTTGCTGGAGGTTTTGGGCACGGGGGCCAGGATATCCTTAGGATATCCTGGAGCTAGGAAGATACCTAGTTGGAAGGGAGGAACTAGGTTTTGGGCAGTGTTTTACGGTGCAACAGCGGTCAAGAAGGCATTTGGACAACGGACAAATATTAGCATCAGGTTCAAGTATTTAAGATTTTGCATTGTTTTTAAACTGTTACACAAAATTTTATTATGTGTTGATAAATTTATAAATTCTTAGGTGCTCAATTAAAAGAATTATTGAATTTTGTTTGAAATCAGGTAGATATACTGTTACAGTTTATGGAATTATTTGACCTAAATTCTATTCAACCCCTTACATTTACAGTTTATGAAATTATTTGACGTAAATTCTATTCAGCCCCTTATATATATATATATATATATATATATATATTATAAAAAAGAGTCTGAAAGTTGTCTCTTCACATTGCACTATTCATCGAAACTTTAAAAACTTCTTCCGCAGTCCAAATATACATATTCATTGGCCTTTCAAAAATGTAAGTAAATTAACTTAATTAAACATCAATTTTAGAATTAAAACTCAAGACAAACAAAAAGCCATTTCAATATTGCATTCGCTCGATGTGGAAGTTGTGAATCTCTTCACATATATAAACATAAAAAACACAAATATTATCCACTGCTAGTAAAAATTCCTGTATGTCATGAACCAGAACTCACAAATCAAATTAGAACTGATTACCAAAGGAAAGTATGTGATATTTCAACAACTCATTTCTCTTTACAATTGAACACTAACATTGAATGCACTTGGTCAAACCAAATTACCATAGACAGTGGGTAAGGGTATCAGGCTAGGGCAGTGAGGAAAAAGGCCCATCATTTTTTAAAAAGTTATATGCAATTTGTAACAGAGGCACGACATCCATATTAATGTGAAGAAACGATACAATGATACATTTCATCTCTATTCAGGTGTATGCATAATCATTTGCCAAAGCATTCCAACCATCTATTACTTTTGGGAACAAACTCAACACATGTAATCTTATTTCGAGTGTCTTTTGTATGCATTACATAGATGGATTAAATAGTTCGAGCCACCCTTTTTAATATACATATCAACATACAGTGCTAGTAGTATATATAAATACACAATTATTTTGCAAAATAGAAATGGATTTAAAAATGACACATTATATACAATCTTTAGGATAATATATGAGAGGCCGAATGCATATTTTATCCATGATTTTATCTAGAGACTACTCATAAACATTATGCGAGTGAAAATGAGTTTGAGGAGAGATACTTTTGAGGGTATGGTCGAATGGATTGACTTCGGGACAGGTTGTGATGAAAACGACTCTAGATCTACTCATAATCCATCAAATATAGTCATTTAACATTGCAAACAGAATCCATACAGATAGTAGAATAAGAATATAAATCATTTGAAAGTTTGAAGCTTAGGTTATGAAGGCGGGAGCAAATTGTGAAAAGTGACGGTGGGATAGCTGGCTAAGAAACTCGAATTAAACCAAAGCATAGACATCATGAACAATTAACCATGGTGTATTAGAGAGCTTACTGTGCACATGAAAGAGTTGAGCCATAGTCACGTTCTCCAGGTCAATGGATGGTCGAAGCCATCGCCAAGTCTCAGGAACACAAGACATCATCCTCCATACTAATTTGGGTGTGTGGCTTGAGTAGAGATCATGAGCCCAACAAAACCATAATACAAATGACTGCGAGCTTAACCAAATGATTGTCATTAAACCAAGAATAGGGAAGGAACTGTTGTTGCGTGTGAAGTGGGATGGAAATAAACTTGGGTTGGAAGCCATCACCATGTAGCAACATTATGGTGTGTATAGAATCTAGCGCCATATAACTACTACCGATCCCTTACCTCTTAGATTTAATATGAGGTACGCTGGGTCGATTCCACCATAACATGCATTTACAGCACAGGCTCGAATATTGAGCACAACATAATCACCCATGTGTCAAGTGATAGGTTCATGGTACACAAAGTAAAAAAAATGAAGCTTCATACCTCTGCAAATATATCCATGCTAGATGTATATGTCAACCATTCTTGCTAACTATATGCTAAGGTTAATATATCAAAGTCATCATGTTCTTTAATATAATGGTAAGATTTAACAATATCCTTCCACGTGAGTTTTTTTTTATGTATACAATGAGTTTTATATTGTTTTCAAAACAATATAACACCATGTTATTAAACCATACTTAGGATTCATGAGATCCAACACACTTTAATCATGTTTATAAAAGAAATGTGGACAATACATTGCAAATTGCAAATTGTAATATAGTTCCAAACTTATATATGTTTTTCATTTGCATATTGTTTTTAATTACGCAACCTGAACAAAATTGAGTTGGTGTTCATACCATGCAACCGATGTAGATATGATTTTCTTAGGAAATACCCACCCCTTTTTTTTATTTGTTTGAAACAACACAATAGGTATATCAAAGCAATTAAATGGAAAAAAAAAATTGTGAAAGTAAAGGCGAGGTCACAAAGATGGAGACAAAATTTTTAATTTCGCAATACTTTGCGGAACCTGGTCATGATTCCATTAAAATCATCAACAGGTTTCCAACCCCAATTTTCCAAACTGGGACCTGTCGTTAATGACCTATGACTGCAACCCATCCTTAAACTATGACCATGACTGTAATAAAATTGTAAATTGGGGTCATTGGAGGCTCCTTCAGATGGTCGTAATATACAATTGGGTTAAGGATGGCCAACTTTAAATCCATTAATTTTGCTTGATTAAAAGTTAAAAATTGGCTTTGTGCTTAGGCCCTCTAATGACGCAAATCTACAATTGAGTTAAGGATAGTCGAATTTAAAGCCATTGATTCTTCTTGATTGTTGGAGCCTTTCCCATTGCAAATTTGAAATTCAATATATGATCATCATTTAGATACATAATGCCTCTTAATCCACTTAATCTAGCATCCTCCTTAGAAACACCATTAGATAAAGGCCAAGCATTTACATTATCAATATTTTCCTTAATCAATATCCTACCAAGCTTGTATTTTTTCATTTTAATGAAACAATTGGATATGCTCATCCCTTTATTATCACAATGTATATTTCCCATGTAATGGTTAGATGAATAGAACTATGTTTTCTAACAAAATCATTTCCACACCAATATCTCATTCCTTGTTGATTGACATTTACGTGGTGAGAGTTTTCTTTAGGTTCGTTCAGAATATCCATAGTATTATTCGTTACTGGTCAATGTTTCATATGCAAAACAAGATCTATTTTTAGGACACAAAGATGGGGATGAGATGATATGAGGAGCAACTTATAAACACTAAAAATGATGAGTAAAAAACCAAGGACGTCGGCTATAGCTACAACAAAACCCTAAAAACATAAAATTATTATAACGTAATTCCTATATTTAGTCTTATTTCATTTATGTTTTTAGGTTTTTGTTGTAGATATAGACGACGTCCTTGGCTTTTTACTCATCGTTTTTACTGTTTATAAGATTCTCCTCGTTTCATCTCATCTCATCCCCATCTTTGTGTCCTGAAGATGGATCCTATTGTGGATTAGAAACATCTACCAATAACAAACAATACTCTGGATATTTTGAACCAACCTAAAGAAACCTCAGACCTTCCTCTCTAACTCTTATGCCTCTTCAAACATTTCTAATATTTAAGAAATGTTACACTTCATGTCATACCTGAAGAGTGTAAGGACAAGTCATAAATAGATAACAAATTGATTTCTCACTTACCTACGTAAATTACATCTTCCAGGGTCTTAAGTATTTTTTTTTTAAATATTATCCCAAGTTAATGCTTTGTTATTTAGAACCAATCATATACAAAATTTGGCTTTTGAGAGACACTTAAACTTCCACACTTTCTTCCACCACCATAAAGCTTCACCCATATCAAAGCCATGTTCTTAAAATTGTGTAACCAACCTTTGGGGTATATGTCCCTAATAGGTTCATTGACCATACTAAGAAATCCTCATATTTTAACCTTACATGGCTCAATATGAGTTTCCTTGTGTAGTCTTCCCATAAATTTACCTCTGTACCTACTCACATTGATTCTTACCCCTATATATTGCTATATTCTTGATCTACAACTTAAGAGAGCTTGTACTCATCACTCAAGTTGTACTCATCACCACTTCCCACCCATGGATCCTCTCCAACTCTAAGATGATGATGATGATGATGATGATGATGATGATGATGATGATGAAGATGAAGAAGAAGAAGATGATGATGATGAATGAATGAATGTCCACTAAGACTGAATTGGCCTATCGAACCTTAAGAGGGTAAGGTATTACTTACAATTCTTTAGAATTTTGTTTCTGTGCTCAAAAATCATTAAGAGAAGCTTTCCAAGATTACCATAGTTTTGTTGAGTTAAAAGGTTAGGAAGGTTGGTAGTGTGATAAATATTTTGAAATTGAGATTTGATCTGGGTATAGGCTGGAAAATCTAAGAGAAAGTGTTTTTCATCTTCAACCCTCTTAGTGTCACAAAGGTGACACACTCTTTCATCCCAGGGTGTTTTAGGAATTGACCGCTGCCCAGTTTCACTATGGAGTTCATGAGAATTTGTTCTTATATTAATAATTTTTTTTATTTATACTTGTCAAAACAGAGAGATAATTTTGATCTTCTATATTAGGGTTGATTACCTCCTTATAATACCTTAATTTCATTTTTTCCTCTAACTGTTTATCACACCACATTTTCTCCTTAAATATTGATTTAAAAATATTTTTAATAGTATCCTTATTCTACAAAATGGCCTCTTCCATGATTCCCCAATGGCTTAGCCAAGACTTGACATATTTATGCCATCCCCTCTTGAGTTGAAGGTGGTTACGACTGGAGTTTGAAGAAATTTTAGGAAGGCTCTTGTCTTCCATGTTGTTTAACTTGTTCTTATACATCATGTATCTAGTCATAGTCATGCTCTTAATGGGGGAACGACTCGCCTATAAGAGGAGGATAGGATAGGGCGTATTTCATTTAATTTTGAGATTATAGGTTAGAAAATTCTTTTGGATTTTCCCTATATTTCTCCATGATTCTTGAGCGATACTGCATCCCCAAACTTCGCATCTATATAGAATAACAGGTGTAACCAATGTCTCAAAGAGGAGTTTCTTCTTATCCCACATCCAAATATCGATAGATTTACAACTGTTTTCAAGCCCATAATACAATTTTCATCCTCTAATTATCCTTTTCTCAATGCTATAATTCGAGTTGAKCTTGTGGTGAATATTGATTCTAAAATATTTGTATGAARTCACTTCCTCCAAGTTGTTGTTGTCATATAYGAAGGTATCATAAGTGATCTTATTGGATTTAATGATCATGACTTTAGTCTTTTTAGTATTAACATCCATACCCATATTGGAGAAATAATCCTTGAGGATCCTTAGTTTCTTTCCAAGATCACGGGGRCTCCTCACCATAAGACTGATATCATTAGCATAAAGAAGAAGATTGATGACTACACTAGTGAGAGTARGGGCGACACAACTTTCTTCTTCCAAATAATCTTCTAGCTTATCAATGTAAATGCCAAAAAAGGTAGGGGACAAGGGATAACCTTGCTTGACTCCAATATTGTTGTTAATTTATTTCGGCCAAGCCTYATTATTCTTGAATTTGGAAATAACGTTCTCATACAATCTTATTGTTTTATCCCTCAAATTGAAAGGAACTTTTATCTCTTCCAACCTATCCTAAAGGTTTTTCCTTGGAACTGTATCAAAATATTTTCTAAAGTCAACAAAACAACAAAAAAGATTGGTTTTAGTATTGTAGAACTCCTCTGCGATGATCCTAAAGGTGAGAAGATGGTCCAAAATGGAATGATATCTCCTAAAACTAGCCTAGCCTTTAAATCTTTTACCGTGAATTTCTAACCATAGGCTATTCTTCTTTTCCAAAATAATTTTGTATATCTTGTCTAAAATCGAGATAATCATAACAATATTATAATTAGAAGGAAAATTTCTATACCCATTTTTAAAAATTGGAACAATGAGGTTTTGCATCCAGGGTTTAAGGAAGCCCTACTTAACTACTAAATTCAAGAGCTTGTGTATGTGAGGGATGAGGACAGTTCCTTCAATTTTAAAAAATTCAGCTTGGTAGGCTTCAATGTCCTTAGCTTTCCCATTTTAAAGTCGCTTAACCGTGAACTCTATGTCATCCAAAGAAAAAACTTCATCCTACATAAGGACAATAGGAATGGTGTCCAAGGCACTAGGGAATTTGTAAACACTTTTAAGGTAGGAATTCCAATCCCTTAAGGTAATCATATTGTTTTCTTTAGTATTGCAGATTGGAATTTTCTTCCATAACTTCTTAGGATCTAGCTTAGAAAGATGTGAAAGCCACTCTTTCCTTTTATTGATATAGTAATTTTTTTCCTTTTAATTAGGGATTTGTACATATTGACCTTATGGAGTTTCAAGGACTCACTAGAAGCATCATTGATGGATTTACTAACAATTTTACATTCTTTATCATACCAAGGGTTGATTGTTCTATTATTATTTTTATATGACACCTCGAAAGAGAACTTGTTAATGGAAGTGGAAAGGGTGGTTGTAAAATTATAACAGAGGTCTTCAATGTTGTCCTTATAATTTAGGAGATGCATTTCCCTATTTAAATCCTTTAAGAAAATATCAAATTTACTTTTATCAAAGAGAATATGTATTTGATTATTAGAATTTTCTTCAATGACGTTCCCATGCATGAAATTTTTTAGATTTAGGGTTAAATATCTATGATCAGAGTCGGGTTCATGGTCATTTAAAAGGCCAAAAATTACTATTTGGTTGGAAATGGAGATATCATATATCACATAGTCCACGACACTACTACCCAATCCATGAATACAAGTCATCTGGTTGGAGTTTGGCCACTTCATTACTCCATTGAAAATTATTAGGTCTTGAGAGATGTACAGCTTGACTAGCTTAGTTCCAAACAAATTATTAGTTGAGTCTTCAAATCTTATTTTGTAGCTATTATCTAAAGCACGGTCCTCCTCTAGCCATAAAGTATTATGGTTGGAATCATTACTTAAAATAATTACTTGGCTAGTTGCAGTCCTAGCATTAAAGTCTCCTAGCAGGAGGATGTTACCTCCATTTCTCAAACTAGAAATATCTTATTCTAAATTATTATAGGGACAATTTCTATCTAGAATTTTTTTTTCTTATAAAATGTAGAATTAATAGGTGCAAAATAGCAAATTGATATATACATATTCTTAGCATTGATGTCTGAAATTTCTATGTACTGATTGAAAGGCTAGATATTATGAAGTTGAGTATGAGGAGAATTTTTTTTCTAATATAATAGACTATGCATCATATCCCTCTATGGTAGGAATTTTTGTTCCAAACCGACCACAAGACAAATCCCTCTATGTTAGAGGCATTAGACTCTTAATGCTCCCATGTTTCAACTAAACAAATAATATCAATATCACTTGGGATCCAACTTAACATAGGACCTTTGCACAATAGAAAGCCACAATAGTTCCAAAAAAGAATCCTCATTGTCCCAAATTCCTATTTATTATTATCCTTCTGGTCTCTATCCCTAACAATGGATTTTCGATTCTAATTATTTCCCATTTTCCTTCTTTCCTAACTTGTTTTACCTTTTGCAGTTTCGTCCTTAATTCAACCTGGTCTTCAGGAATGAGGTCTTGATTTATAAATATAACTGACCCTTTTAAGCTCAAAGATTTATTGAGTATGCTATATTTATGGTCATTACAACTTACTTTGATATGGATCAACATATATTTATGTTCAATTAGTTTTCCTAGCTTATTTTCTTCTATGAGGTAACTTTTACTATTGCTAGCATATCCTTCTCTTGTTGTTATTTTATACCAAAAATTATGAGTTTCAAGGATATTGTATTACACTCGTGATCAAATTCTATTATCTTATTTATTTCCTCTTTGATGGGTTTGATATCTCATTTGTTTTCTAGACTACTTAGGGCCAAATTGTTGGTTAGTTTTTCTTCTAGCTCTTTAATCCTATCTAGCAAGTTGAGATTTCCTTCAACCTCTCCTTCTTGGATTGATTGTTTTTGTTTTTCCATTTCTTGAATTCTAGCCTCCATTGTCTGCAATTGACTCTTGAACCCTAACAATATATCCTCTATCTATGATTGAAGCGTATCTTCTAAGAGTCTAAATTTTTTATCAAGCATTGTCTCTAACTCTATTTTGAGTTTTACTTCTCTGTCTACCCTCCATTTTTCTAATGATTCTAAATCTATTTAGAGTTTGACATATATTTCTTTTCTCATTATTTCTAATGATTCAATGACTCTCTAGGGTGACTTTGGGGGTCCTCTCCCTGATACGATGACTTTTTGGAAGTGGTGGAGTGATCATAATTAAAAGTGGAGAAAATAAGTAGGAACTGACTTACTAGATTTACAAACCCATGCCAAGGTGCTAAGAAGGTTGAAGAAGCTTGTGAAATCATAGAGTTCGTCGAGGGAACGAAACCACCAAGTTCATCAACATTCACAAAAAACCACAGATTTCATTAGCATTCGCTCAAAACTGCAAAGAGATCAACCTTGCTAAAAAACCACTCAAAATCACAGAGAGAGATCATATGCACTCCAAAACCGAGAGAGAACACCTTAGCTAATATATATATATTAGTTTGTTATAATTTTTATATTTTTTCCTAATTTAATTTATATAATTCATAACAAGTCTCATGTAATGAAATCTAATAAAAAAAAAAATTATGATTAGTTTATTCGAAAAAGAATCCATCATAGAAAAATGGTGAAATAGGATTATTCTAGTTAATAAATCCATAGGAGAAAATGAAGACTTATGATTATTCGATAAAAATAATAAATTCATCATATAAAAATGAATAGTAAGCAATCAAGACCGGTTTAGGAGTTAAGACCAGTTTAAAATATTTGGGATTCATAACAAAAGATGAGAGAAATCATGAGAAAGCATGCAGATGTTAGGTCATCAAGATGACTTTCTTAGATCATCGAGAGAACTATGTAATAAAATATAACCCTGCAAAAAAGGCTAGATGGTGTCATACTTTGGTTTTCAGGGCTGCATATTGGAATCAACATTTGACCTATATTATGTAGATGCCATGGTTTAAAATATCCAAAAATAGCATATGATAGTTGAATGAGGGTTTGTTAGCAAGCGCAATGTCCAAAGAATATACATTGGTATGGGGGTTTCCCTCGTATAAAAACTAGCATGTCCATATAAAACTAAGAATGTTTCAACATCGCAAATGTTTAACAATCTCCTTCCATGCAGTTTGAGACATTGTTGCCATTATTCCAAGAGCCCATCCAAATGTTTAACAATCACCTTCCATGTAGTCTATGACATTGCTCCCATTATTCCCAGATCCCATCCAATGTATATTCTTCATTGGGTGCAACTGCAATAAGATGCCCACCGGTTACAAATTGTATTCACTTATATTGGTAGCGAAATATATAAAATAAATTGAATTTATGAATCTCAACTGGAAAAAAAAGGCGAGGATATTAAAGTACATGCAGTCCACTCGAAAAGTTTAAAGTTTCAAAACTTCACATAGTTTTCATCCAAGTTTTCATCCACCATTAAGACTAAAAATACATGCATACCCAAGTACTTTAAACCCATGCCACATACACTACATAAGACTAGAATTTTTTGGCTTCATATTGATCATGGTTTTCTATTAACAAGATAAATGCCTCCCACTAAACCAATTTTTTTCTAAGTATAAAAACCATGTACTTCTATTTGAACGAATTAGCAAAACATTAGAAAATTCAGTTTGGTTCGGTTCACAATTAATATGGAAATTTGAATTCGATTCGGTTGACAGACAATAAATTCTAGTTGTGTTTGTATGGAAGGAGTTTTTTCTATGATCCATGGATAATAATGGGAAGGTAACTAAATACACATATCAAATATCACTCAAACACACGTCAAATTCTTCACCATAAAATTTACATTTATATAAATTGATTTTGGTAAATCTAATATTAAAATAAATTTACACTTTAATTTATACTTATATATAATTCATGATCTTTTATTTTTTTAAGCGTTATCTGCATAACTCTCTCTAGTAATGTAAAACACTAGAGAGATGTATTGCTGGAAATCTTTCCCACTAATTTAATAGAAAATCGTAAGAGTACTCCGCTCCGCTACAAATTCAATTCGAGTAAGACTTTGGTTTAGACATAAATTTGTTGGAAATGTTAATTACAAGTCGTGAGCTTTATGCTTAAGAATACTCTGTCTGTCAAGAAAAGTAGAAATTTTCTATAGTCTGACATGGAAAGGAGGGGTGTTAGCAGGAGTGTTATTTAATAAGTCGATCTTTTATCTTTCTCGAGTTTTGTTATGCAGATAGAGTCAGTTGAATTAATTGTTGTCTTTAATGTTTAAGTTGTTTATCTTCTACAGGAAGTCTTTGTCTTTATCTTTATATATCTGAGTGTTTAGGTAGTTGATATAAACAAACATAAAGAATAGAGTCGATAGTTAGCAGCAACAATAGTTGTGAGGAGTCTGAGAAATCTGAGAGCACAAGCTCTGTCTGTAACTCAACAAAAGTTGTTGGAGTCGAAGCTCGACATAGTTTTGTATTCTGTAACCGCACACAACATATAGTTGCTATTGTATATCAAGTATTTTTTGTGTTGATCAATATTTCTGAGTTTTGTTACGTTTGTGAGTTCATATGCTAAGTATAGAACAATGTTGATTTTGTGTTAATAAATTGTTTATTAAGTGTTATCATCACAACTCGCACCATATCATGCATTATGGGAACTACGCAGTAAGTTTTGAGAGTTTAGCGAAAAAGAATATCACCACGCAATCTTTGCAACTGCGTTGCGCAGAGTTGTTTGTGTGCTATGGATCCAAGATCTAGTTTTAGAGTAGGTTCTATAAAATTAGTTTTATCAGAATAAGTTTCAAGAGCAGCATCTCTGTCACAAGGAGAAATCATGACTTCTACTTCAAATCTGCAACAACCCACTTTTATAGGTAAAAATTATGAGTTATGTTCCTTGACCATGAAGGAATTATTTCAGGGTTAAGATGTATGGGAGATAGTCGAAAATGGCTATGTGGAACCAATAGATCATGTATCATACAATGCTCTCACGCAAGTTGAGAATGATTCTTTGAATGATCAAGGGAAGAAGGATGGAAATATAATGTTTTACATACATCAAGCCATGCATGAGAGCATACTCCCAAGAGTTTCATCAACAAAGAAAGCCAAGGAAGCATAGGAAATAGTACAAACTTCTTATTAATGTATGGACAAAAGACTTCAAAACTATAAATTCTTAGAAGATATTTTGAAACTCTATCAATGAAGGACTTAGATTCAATAGATTCATTTTACACCCATGTTATTAGTATGATAAATGAGATTAAGTCTCATGGAGAAACTATAGAGGATAGAAAGGTGGTTGAGAAGGTACTTAGGAGTCTTCCTCCTAAATTTGATACTCTTGTTGTGACCTTAGAAGAGAACAAATATATGAGTTAGTTTAGCCTAGATGAACTGCAAGCCTCCCTCATTAATCATGAACAAAGATTAAATAGGTCAAATATGTCATTGGAAAATGCATTTTCCACGCAATCATCTATAATCCATGGAAGAGGAAGGGGGAGAGCTAACTATAGAGGCAGAGGAAGGAGTTATGCTAGAGGTGGACGCAGTAGTAGTCCTAGAAATACTGGTGGAAGAAGTCAAAATCCAAATAAAAATCAGTCAAGTAATCATAGATTTGATAAATCAAAGATTCAGTGTCATTGCTATAAAAAGTATGGACATTATGCATATGAGTGCAAGAAGGGACAGTAAAATAAGAACAAGGAAGGAAAATATATTCCAAACATAAAAAATAGTCCCTCCATCCCTATGTTTATGGTGCACACTGAAGCAATTCCTATAATTTCCCTAGTTGAATGCAATGTTGCTCAAGAAAGTCCATGTGACACATGGTATCTATATTCAGGCTATAGTAATCACATGAGAAGAAACTTAGAGTTGTTTTCTAGTTTGGATAAGTCATTCCAAAATAAATTTACACTTGGAACAAATATCCAGGTCACTGTCTTAGGTAAAGGAAGTATTAACATTTTAATTAAACAAAGAGAAAAAAAAAAGTTATGCCTGATGTATATTATGTTTCTGGTCTAAAAAATAATTTGATGAGCACATGACAGTTGTTACAGAAAAGATATATAATCTACATGGAATATAATCACTATGTGATTATGGACAAATATCCAAGCAATCAACTTATTACAAGAATTCATATGATAAGCAACAAAATGTTTCCATTAAGATTGAAGCCATCCATGAAGAGAAAAACAACACAAGTTGTCTATGAAGAAAAAGATGTGCAGTCTGACACTGCATTCAAGGAAGAAAGTGAACAAGTAATTGAGCACAGTTCTAACTAAGGAAAATTTAGTGCATGCAGTTTCAAGAAAGAATAAGACAGTGCGTAGAGATGCAAGAAACATTCCAATCTGAAATGTAGGATGAGTCCTGGCAGTGGCATTTCAGATTTGGACATTTGAAATTTGGAGGTCTGAAGTTGCTACATACAAAGGATATGGTGAAAGATTTTCCATTGATTGAAAAAACAAAAAGAATATGTGAAGGCTACATCTTTGGAAAGAAACGTAGAGAGTCATTTCCAATTGGCAAGTCATATAGAGCAAAATATCCACTGGAAATTGTACATTCAGATATCTGTGGACCAATGAAAATACCATCTATAGGAGGCAGTATCTATTTTCTTACATTCATTGATGATTTCTCAAGAAAAACATGGATTTATTTCCTAAAACATAAATCTAATACATTGTGTTGCTTTCACTAGTTTAAATCCCTTGTGGAGAAGTAGAGTGGTTATTACATCAAGGTTCTAAGAACTGACAGAGGTGGTGAATATGTTTCAAGAGAATTTCATAAATTTTGTAAAGTTCATGGCATTTACAAACAATTTAATGCATCGTATACACCACAGTAGAATGGTGTCGTAGAAAGAAAGAACCGAACCATCATGGAAATGGGATGTAGTATGTTGGCAACCAAAAATTTGTCAAATGATTATTGGGATGAGCAGTAGAAACTGCGATATACATCATGAAAAGATGACTGACAAAGAGTGTGAAAAATAAAGTTCCTCAGAATACTGGAAAGGTATGAAGCATAATTTTGCGCACTTAAAAGTTTTTGGTTGTGTCACATACACACATGTTCCAGATGAGTTGAGAAAGAACCTAGATAAAAAAGGACAAAAATGTATATTTGTTGGGTACTCTAAAGATACAAAAGCATACAAATTGTATGGTCCCATTGCAATAAAATTCATAATCAGTCGTGATATTCAATTTGTGGAGAATGAAGCATGGGATGGAAGCATAGAAGGGACAGTTAAAATTATTGATGGTATCGTGCATGATGACATAGTGGAAGAAATGGTTAAGACACCAGTTATAAATCAAAGCATAGTTGCTTCCACTCCTGGAACTGCGACAAAAATCCTAGCACAAACTACTCTAGTGAGATCTGCAGGTATGCAGTCGACACCTAGAGCGCAACAAACTCAAACAATCAATCTAAGTAGTTCTACATCTCCATATGCAACATTAGAAAGTTTGTTACCAAGGAAGATAAGAAGCTTGCGTGACATCTATAATATTGACACAACAAATTCATTTTCATTCTTTTCTCTATTTTCTCAAATAGATGATCCATTAACTTTTGAAGAAGTTGTCAAAGATGATGTGTGAGCAAAAGCCATGGATGAAGAAATTAAAGGCATAGAGAATAATTAGACATGGAAATTGGTAGATGTACTTGAAGACAAGGATGCAATAAGTGTCAAAGTCAATGGAACAACCATAAGGCTATGAGATTCCAGGACAAGAAAACAAAGTATACAGATTAAAGAAAGCAGTTTATGGATTAAGGCAAGCTCCAAGGGCTTGGTACAGTCACATAGATTCGTATCTCACACACACTATATTTCAAATAAGTGAATGTGAGCCAACATTGTACATCAAATAAAATCAACAAGGTAATATGTCAATTGTTTTCTTATATGTTGATGACTTGATTTTTATAGGTGATTTTGGCATAGAATAATTTAAGTTAGTCATGAAGGATGAATTTGAAATGATTGATTTGGGGCTTATGAGATATTTTATTGGTATTGAAGTTCACCAATACAAAGTTGGTATATTTATTTCACAATATAAATATGCACATGAAATTTTGAAAAGATTCAACATGATATAAAATTCCAAATCAGCCCCAACACATGTCATAATAGGATTGAAATTAAGCAAGGAATACGAAGGGCCCAGGGTGGATCCCACGTTGTTTAAAAGAATGGTAGGAGGTCTTATGTATCTAACAACAACAAGGCCTGATATTATGTATGGAGTGAGATTGATTTCAATGTTCTTGGAAACTCCAAAATAATCCCATTGGAATGCAGGGAAAATAATTATGAGATATGTCAATGGAATAAGAGATTTTGGCATTATGTATTCTACTTCAGAAGATTTGAAAATTATTGGATACACTGATAGTGATTGTGGAGGCAACATAGATGAGAAGAAAAGTACCTCTGGGTACACATTTCATTTTGGAACAGGTATAGTGTCAAGGGCATCAAGGAAGCAACCCATTATCACTCTTTATTCAACAAAATTTGAATACGCCATAGCTACAAGCGTAGCTTGTCAAGCAGTTTGGATGAGAAGAATGTTAAAAGATTTGTTGCAGGAACAACACAAACCAACTACATTATTTTGTGAGAATAACTCTGCCATCATGTTATCCAAGAATCATGTGTTTCACAAGAAAACCAAGCACATTGATACAAGATATCATTTTATTAGAGAATTAGTGAATAACAAATAAATTTGCTTAGACTTTTGTAGGTCTAAAGAACAAATTGTAGATATTTTCACAAAATATTTGGCAAGAGATGCATTTCAAAAATTGTACAGTTTTTTAGGAGTCGTCTGATCTAGGTGGATATTGGTGGCCACCCACCTATTCCAACTAGCTCCTCTTGTCAATTTTTAGTTCAACACTTTCTTTTGAACTTCTTTGTAATTGTTGGTTATACGCCTCTAGGGTTGTATGAAACCCTACACATCTTCTAGGTGGATACTGGTGTCCACCCACCTAATCCAACTGGCTTATTTTGGAATTTTTCATGTCAACAGATCTTTTTGTACTTCCAGGGCCGTTTTGGGGCCCTAAATAATGTTTTTTTGGCGTGCCATAGTCAAATTGTAAATGGAGTCGGAGTTTGATGACATAATCCGTAGTTATCGAAAAGGCATTTCCAATGGGCTATCACATGCCTAAAACATAGATCGTATGCAAAATATACGACCCCGTGAAGTTAATGTACTAAATTACCCAAACAGGGCCCACATGACTTTGGTGTTTCATCTCCTAGGGTTAGGTTTTTGGATTTCTAGGGTTTTGGAATTCATGTTTATCATAACAATGCCTTCAGAGCCTCATTGTAATCATCTTCTGGTGAATGAGCGTAGACGTCACATCTCTTCTTAGAGATAAAGATTCCACCATTCTAGCGAGTCTTGCACTCTATGTTTTTATAGTCTCTTTACAATTCTTTCATTAATAGAAATCAAGTATTGTTGTTTTTCTCTATTTATGAAAATTTTCATGAGTACTTCATTTTAATATCTCTTATTTCATTTCGCTCCGAAAATAATCCGGATCAGTGGTATCAGATAGGTTGCTCTTGATCATTTTTTAGTGCATGTCCACAACGAGGTCTGAGTATAGCCAGTTGGGTTTCGATCTTGTCTCTCTTGAGGACAATCACTCTCGCACGCCCAGGAAACCCTCGATGGCGGAAGAAAAGAAAAATGATGGAGCAAAATATTCTATTAACATGTTGCTTGAGAAAGATCTGATGTGACATAGGGATGAAATGATGAATAATTTTTCACACATCCTTCAACACATGTTGATAGCAATAAACGCATCTTCATCAAGCAACCATTTTGGAGGAACCTCTCCCTTCAAGGTACAAGTTAATTTTGATATTCCCATATTTGAAGGTCAGATAGATATGGATGCCCTAGAAAAATGGTTAAATCTATTAGAATGTTATTTCTTTGTTCACAATTTTTCTAATAGAGAAAATATCACCTTCCCACTCCTCAAGGCTCTCCCCCATGTCAAACATTGTTGGGAAAATTATTGGGAGAAAAGTTCCATAGAGGAATCTGAAATATACGGGGTCAAGCCCACTTGGGATTTTTTTGTGGATGTGTTCAAGGAACAATACTACCATTTTGATAACTATGAAGACCAATACATGAGATGGACCACATTGCAGCAAGAGAAGATCCAAATAGTGCCAAAGTTCACAAATACTTTCCATACCTTGCGTACCAAGTTTGATATCAAATACTCTTAGTGGAATCTAGTTCTGAAATACCGTGGGGCTCTACATAAGTACATCCAAAGAGAAATGGATTTCCTAAACATCTCATCATTGGGAGCTGCCTATCGATATGTTGTCAAAATCAAGAAGAAATTTAGGAACCAAAACAAATGGGAATTCGGGTCTACAAATATGCAAAAACCAAAGCATGGTAAAGACGATCCTAACCAACAACCTCTAGACAACTAGTCCAAGACATAAGATAAGAAGGGTAAAGAAAAGATGAAGAATGACACTTGGAAGTGGTGTGACTTCCAGAAAATCCCCTGGCACAACACCGATGAATTTCGCTCGAAACAGTCATTGGTGGCCGAGGTCAAAGACATAGACCCAAACCATGATTCAGAATCCAATCCAGAAAATATTGAAAACAGACAGGTCATCAATGCATACCCCATTGCTACTGTTATGACCACAAAAATTCAACCAAAAGGACCAGTAGATCCTAAAGAGGGGGAGTGCCTCTTCCATTCACAGATGTGGGTGAAGGGGACCATGTTTCATTTCATTGTTGATAATGACAACTAGAAAAACCTTATCTCATCTAAGGTCATCAAATAGTTGGGGTTGTCAACAACACCACACCTGCAACCATACAACATCGGGTGGATTTACGAGGGATGAGATCTCCGTGTCAACCAACAATGTTGTCTGTCCTATGGCGTCCAGACCTTCAAGGATGAGGTAGTGTGTGATGTTTCCCCTCTTTATGTCTCTGATGTTTTTTTGGGCCAACTATATATGTGGAAACATCATGTTGTCTATGAGTCTAGACCCCATAGTGTCATTATTACTCTGTAAGGTCAAATCTATAGGATACCAGAGGTAGTTCCAACTACTATTCCACCAAAACAATGCCGCAAGGTAATCTCTCATACTGCAAAATTCATCATCTTTACAATCTATTCAAAGGATACACAAAAGACCACTACAACCATTGCAGCCTCAAAACCTTCTATCTAACAAAAGTAGATTGTCGAAGAGAAATAATATATTGTTTCTTCACCAACAATGGTTCCTACACAATTCCCCATCAATCCCAAAGACAATAGGTTCATGGAACAGATTCAACCCCGCGAGAAACAAGTTTGTGACAACCTTCCATAGACAAAGAAGCGCAAATTCTCCAACAAGGCACACAACTCACCAACATTCAGATTTAGAAAAYGATGTCCCCTCTTCCTTGGGCACTCAACGCAATGGAAACCATTTCTTCCTAAGGGGGGAGGAATGATTCAGGTGGATATTGGTGGCCACCCACCTATTCCAACTGGATCCTCTTGTCAGTTTTTAGTTCAGTATGTTCTTYTGTAMTTCTTTGTAATTGTGGGTTCTACACCTCTGGGGTTGTCTGAATCCCTACACATCTTCTAGGTGGAGATTGGTGGTCGCCCACGTAATCCAACTGGATTATTTTGGAAGTTTTCATGTTAGCACATCTTTCTGTACTTCAAGGGTCATTTTGGGGCCTTAAACAGTTTTTTTTTGGCGTGCCACGGTCAAACTGTAGACATAGTCAAATTTTGACAACATAATGTTTAGTTCCCAAAATGACCTTTCCAATGGGCTATCACGTGCCTAAAATGGAGATTGTATGAAAAAATTACGACCTTGGGAAGTTAATGTATTAACTTACCCAAACGAGGCCCACGTGACTTTTTGCATTTCATCTCCTAGGGTTAGGTTTTTGGATGTCTAGGGTTTTGGCATTCATGTTTATCATAAAAATGCATTGAGAGCTTTATTGCAATAATCTTCTAGCGAATGAGCATAGCCATCACATCTCTTCTCGGAGATAAAACTGCCACCATTCTAGCGAGTCTTGCACTCTGTATTTTTACAGTCTCTTTAGAATTCTTTCATTAATAGAAATCAAGTATTTTTGTATTTCTTTGTTTCTGGCAATTTTCATGAGTACTTCATTATAATATCTTTTATTTCATTTCGTTCTGAAAATAATCCGGATCATCGTCGGAGTGATAGATGTTTGACAGTTCATGTCAATTCAATTTTTGATGTGATTTTTGTGTTTTGTAATCTCACCTACTTATAATTAAGGAGGAGTGTTGGAAATATTAATTACAATTCATGAGCTATACGCTTACGCAAACTTTGTCTGTCACAAAAAACAAGAATGTTCTATAGTCTAACATGGAAAGGATGAGTGTTAGAACGAGCACTATTTAATAAGCTGATGTTTTATCTTTCTTGAGTTGTGTTATGTAGATAGAGCCAGTCGAATTAATTGTTGTATTTAATTTTTAAGTCGATTAGCTTCTACAAGAAGTATCTGTCTTTATCTTTATATATCTGAGTTTGTAGGTAGTTGACATACAAAAACAAAAAGAATAGAGTCGATAGTTAGCAGCAACAACAATTGTGAGGAGTCTAAGAAGTCTGAGAGCACAACTCCATGTGTAAGTCAGCAGAAGTTGTTGGAGTTGAAGCTCGACATAGTTTCGTATTCTATAACCGTGGGCAACATCTAGTTGTTAATATATATAAAGTATTTTGTGTATTGATCAATATTTTTTATTTCTCTTACGTTTGTGAGTTCATATGCTAAGTATAACACAGTGTTGATTTTGTGTTAAGAAATTGTTTATCAAGTGTTACCATCGCAACGCGCACTATATCGTGCAATATGGGAACTATGCGGTAAGTCCTGAGAGTACAGGGACAAAGAATCTCACTGCACAGTCTTTGCAACTTCACCACACAAAGTTGTCTGTGCCTTGTGGATCCGAGAAAATTTAAGTTTAATAGGACAAAAAGTTTTAAAGAGATTAATGTGAAACCAAACCATAGTGAATGTCAATAAGTTAACTTAAGTGTAATTTTGTCTCGGAGTTGCCTCAAATCGAAGGATATATTTATATAGGAGAAGCCTCCAAGAATCACATTTTTCCCTAAATAAATAAATGAAAACAGTCAAAAGAACACAATAAGAAAAAAGTGAAAAAAGTGTAGTCATTTACATGTCTCCTATACAAAGACAACCAAAAAAAATTATCCTCATTTCCAACCATCCTCTTCAAATAAGTGGATGTATCTTGATGCCCATTTAGTTGCACAGGGTTGTAACACTGTTTTTTGACATTGTGGAATAGTTTTCATGGTTCCTTCCTAGTTTTTATCTCTTTGTTTTTATTAAAAATGCACATAAAATAAATAAAACATGAGAACAAACCCCCCTAAAAAATAGGGAAAACAACTAAATACATAAATGAAAATAAACATTGTTTGTTTCCCTTCTCCTTCAATGTCGAATCAAAGATTGCTTGTTTCCCTTCAATGCCAAATCAATTTTCTTCCAAGATAAATCGGAAATGAATAATTATGCTCAACCCTAACCTTGGCTTGGGTTGGTGGAAACTAGTGAAAAGTTTCTCAAGTCCTTCAAGTTTGAAAGTGTTTTCTTTATACATAACAAATTGTCATTGTCATGTAAAACTATGTCCTTTGTTATAATATCTAATTCTATTTGTAAGATTTATAACATGACTAAAAACAATTTTTGAGATTTTTTTTGAGGTTTTAAATATAATTATTATACACTTGGATTTTCTAAAATTTTCATAAAATAATATATTTAAGTATTTGTAAGATGTATACTCTCAATTTTTTTTTTTTCTGTATCGAATCGAATTCAAACTTTGTAACTATGCTTCTATCAACAATAGAAGTCTAAGCCGGCTGCAACCTCAAGAAATTTCACAATATATCATGAATTGTTTGAACATAAATACTATTCAAAAGTATGAGTGGGAGAATGATCACTTTAATGATTATTAGTGGTCGGGTGCATTTAAAAACAAATCGATGAGTAAAGCGATTTCTTCAATGAAAACATAGAATCGATCCAAATGGACGAACATCCTCTGAATCATCAGTAGCCCAATCACATGACACACAGAGCTGCAAAACCCCATGGAGTTACTAAAACAATTTTCGATTCAAATTAGCGCAAAGGATGATGATGATCTGGGCATTAATTAATATGAAGTCTCGTTCTCTGCTCTGATGTTCCCCACTTCCATCCGTTTCTCTATCTCTTTTATGGATGCAGACGTCGTGCCTGTATGAAATCGAATTTATAGCGAGAACGAGCTTGTCACTCCAATATTTCACCCATTGATATCAAGTAAAGGAAAATCAATGATTTAGTAAATTGCATCGTAAACATTTTTATTTTTATTATTAATATTTAGTAAAATAAATCTCCATAAAATTATATTTTTTATTATTTAATTTATATGTTTAAATATATAAATAAATTTAAAATCCTAAAAAATTATAAAATATTTGAATTATACAAACTCAACCATTTAAATTTAAATATGCATTCTCAATAACTAACCAGATTTCAAGTAAAATAGATAAAAAAAATTAAAAATTTAAAATTTAAAATAACGTTTAGTAACTAAGTACATTTCTAGCTTGGACATTGACTAGGTGGACCCTAAAACCCTAGTGGGTCCTTTTCCTTTGATCGTTACATTTGAATTTTGGTGGATTCATGTGGGATGACTTAAATTTTGAAACAATTTGGTTTGTATGAGCCTAAAATCGTCAATGGTTAGTGGCATATTTATTAAGATCATGGTTTATCCGTTATGGTGTTAATATACTTTGACCACAAATTTGTCAAATTTAATAATCAAAAGGTTTAATAGGTTGTCCAATCAAATATCTAAATTAAACCTCCATGATAAAAACTCTGATCGATACACTAATCAAGATTCTTAGTTAAAAGTTTAAGAGAAATCCAATCAAAGACCCTAATCGAAGCTCCTAATTGAAGATTTTATGAAGGTGCCTTAATCAAGGTTTTCATAAAAAAAAAAAGTTCGCAATAAATTTTTTTATAAGGGAGGTACTTAGATCACCTTAAATTTATTTTAATTCTAGATTTATCATATTTTTAGAAACATAAAATTTTTTGAAGTGTAAATATTTTTTAGAGTGAAAAATATTCCTTTTGTTATTAATATTTTTTTTAAATATTTGGAGTTTCATGTTGAGCACTTACACATTTATGTACACAAATATTTTAAGTAAGGTGGAAATTGAAATATTTTATTTATGATTAATATTGAATTTTTTTTGTTATTAATATTTTTTTAAATACCACATGTCAACTCCAGGTTAAACGATGAATGAATTACCCATCTCCCAATCGACTGAATATTTTTTTTTTTTACTTTCAGTTACTTTCTTTATACATATGTGTGTCTGTGTGATCTAAAATAATACTCAAATAATTTTATTTATGGTCCACATTGAAATATTTTTTTGTTATTAATATTTTTAAATGACACTTGTCAACTCTATGCTGATATTGAAATGTCAATATGGTTTAGCTTGAGTGGTTGAGAAGATTTCTTTATCCTCCCCACCCAGGTTCAATTCCCACAAGTGACATGTTGAACTTGTTCGGGTAGTTATTTAGGGTTTATCCTTTGTACCATCCTTATCCTTGAAATGAGGGGAAGTATGACTCTTCATGGTTCTAAATGTAAGGTCTTGAGATTGTGTGGTTCACTTCACACAAACCCAAACATGAATATTAGGATCTTAATCCATATTAAACACGGATCTATCAATCACTTCTTAAAGTGTAATTTTTTTATTATCATTTAATATGAAGGAATTGATATTTTAGATGTTGTCATATGTATACATCAATCTTATCACATGTTGTCATATGTTGTTAGATGTTGTCAGATGTTTTCATGAAACATGTTAGGCAAGTTCCAAATATGTGCATGAGTTTGATCTTTGTGGGATGATAAGATGATGAAGATTGTTCAACATGTTTTGAAAAAAGTGGTTGGAAAATTAGTAAAGGAGCATTGCTCATGGCTAGAATATCCAAGAGAGGAGCATTGTATACATTAAGAGAATTAACAGATAAATCAGGTGTGGTTTTTTCTGCAAGAGAAGAAATCTCAACAGATTATGGCATAAGAATTTGGGTCACATGAGCAAGAAGGGTCTTGAAATCCTTGCTGGAAAAAATCTACTTCCGGGTTTGAAATCCTATAATATTGACCTTTGTGATAATTGCATATATGGTAGGAAACAAAGGGTTTCATTTATTAGAAGTGGACATGAATAGAAAATGGAATTGTTAGAATTGATACATTCTGTTACGTTTGAGTCAGTAAATATTAAGTCATTAGGAGGAGCATATTACTTCGTCACATTTATAGATGATGCATCTAGGAAGCTTTGGGTCTACCCTATGAAAAGAAAAGGTGAATCATTCGATATGTTCCAAAATTTTCATGTTGTTGTAGAAAGAGTTCAACTAATAAATTGCTCAAGTGTTTGAGGACATATAACAATGGGGAATATTGCTCCAACGCATTTAAAGAGTATTGTAACAGGTTTGAAATAAAGCACGAGAAGATTGTCCCTATTAATCCTCAATACAATGGTACTGTAGTAAGAATGAATCACACTATCATGGAAAAGGTGAGGAGTATGTTGTCAAATTCTGGATAGGAGAAGCATTTTTGGGCAGAAGCAGTAAATACAATTTGCTACTTGATGAATTGATGTCCTACTATTGCTTTGGATGGTGACATTCCTGAATACGTTTGGACTGGTAAAAGGGTAATTTATTCTCACCTTAAAATATTTGGATGTGAATCATTTGTGCATATTCCCAAAGAGAATAGAACTAAGCTAGATGATAAATCCATGAAGTGTGTTTTTCTAGGATATGCGGATGGTGATCTTGGTTACCGATTGTGGGATCCATTTAAAAATAAAGTTATTAGAATCAAGGATTTCATATTCAATGAACTAGACATGTTTAAGAAGTCTATAGGTAATATGGAGGTCAAGAGAGTGGTTGACAGGTTTGTTGAACAACATATTGATATTCCATCATTGTAAGAAAATGGGCAGCATTTTCAAGAGCAAGCTAAACAACAAATGGAATATGATGAACAACAACAAGAATAAATTGTATAGCATCCATTACAACAAGTCCAACTTGAAAATACACCACCACAATTATCCCATGTATCTACTATGTTGCACAAGCCCTCACAAAGGCATCCTCCCTCAAATTATATTTTATTGACTAAAGAAGGTGAACCTGATTTCTTTCAGGAGGCTTGTAAAGTGGAGAACAACAAAGAAGAAAAGAAAGTAATGGAGGAAGAAATGGGATCTTTGTTGGAAAATGAAACTTCAGAGTTGGTAAAGCTTCCAAAAGGAAGAAAATCCCTACAAAACAAATGGGTGTACAATATTAAGCATGAGAGAGAAAGGAAAAAGGAAAGACACAAGACAAGGATGGTGGTGAAAGGATTTTCTCAAAAGTAAGGTATTGATTTTACTGAAATATTTTCTCTTGTTGTCAATATGTCATCCATTAGAATTATTATTGGTCTTGTTGATGGTTTAGATTTAGAGTGTGAAAAAATATATGTAAACAAAACCTTCCTTTATGGTGAATTGGAATAATACTTTTATATGAAGGAATCATAGAGTTTCAAAATAAAATGTAAATAAAAATTGGTTTGTAGATTGAAGAAGAGCCTTTATGTACTGAAGCATACACCTTGTCAATGGAATAAGAAATTTTATTCATTTATGTTGGAACATGGTTTTAATAGACTAGAGTTTGATCATTGTGTCTACATTAAGAGGTATGGCCAAGGAAAATACATTATATTATTTTTGTATGTGGATGACATGTAAGTCATAGGACATGATAAGAATATGATTAACAAGTTGAAGAAGGATTTGGGTAGGAAATTTGCAATGAAATATTTGGGTCTGGTACAAAAAATACTAGGCATAAAGATCATACGTGATATAAAGGAGAGAAAATTGTGGTTGTCACATGAAAAATATATCGAAAAGGTGCTTAAGAGGATCAATATGAAGGACGTCAAGCTAGTTGTTACACCTCTTACATCCCACATCAAACTAAGTGTTGATTTTTGTCCTATTGATAACAAGGAGAAGGAGGAAATGAGTAAAATTCCTTATGCTTCAACATTTGGCAATGTGATGTATGTCATGGTATGTAATCAACCAAATATTGCACATTTAGTGGGAATAGTAAGTAGGTTCCTTGCAAATCTGGGAAAAAAACATTGACAAGTAGTAAATTGGATTTTGAGGTATCTCAAGGGTACAAGTCATTATTGTTTATGTTTTGGTAATAATGATGTTGTGCTTTAATATTATACATATGCAGATATGGTGGAGATATGGGCACTAGAAAGTCCACCACTGGCTATTTATACACTTTTGTAGGTGTAACAATATTCATCGGTATCTAGACTACAAAAAGTAGTATCCCTCTCCACAACAAAGGAAGAATACATAGCTGCAAAGAAATCTTGCAAATAGATGTTGTGGATGCAATGATTTCTATAAGAGATGGGAATAAAACAAGACAAATATGTGCTGAATTGTGAAACTCAGAGTGTCATGCATTTATCCAAAAACTCAACATATCATTCAAATACCAAGCACATTGGCATCGAGAACCAATGGATTCGGTTAGTATTGGAGGAAAATCATTTTACCTTAGAAAATATCCATACAAATGAGAACCCTACTGATATGCTTACCATAATTCTACCAAGACACAAGCAAGCACTGTGTCGAAGCTTGGCAGGCCTGAGTGAAAGATCCATAGAAATGAGAACCCTATTGATATGCTTACCAAAATTCTACCAATACACAAGCAAGCACTGTGTCGAATCTTAGCATGCCTGAATGACAAGGTTTGGGCAAGGATAAAAAACCGTAGTTTATTACCCATGAGCCTTCATTTAGATTCAAGTGGGAGAATGCTAACAATGAAGCAAAATTTTGACATCCAGAAAATAGTGTTTTAGCTAACACACTCCATCTCTAGCAACTCAATAAACTAAGGCAAAGTCAAAGATGCCCAAAAATTTTAGTTCTCACCTAGAAATTTCTAGTGAATATATGAATTGATGGATATCAAGATTTTCGAATGTTTTGGTGTTCGAAGGCTCCATATATTAGTTAAAATTACAAATATGTGTAAAATCCATCGCCATTAGCATGCTATAAGATGTGTAATGAACAATTATAATTGAATGTAAATTATATCCTTGTTGATTTTCTCCATTTCCCCTATTTTTCTCCTCTATTTTCTTATGTTCCTTCTTCTATGCATGAGTAAATCCAACCATATATATATATATATATATATATATTGTGCATACACAGTTGCGGATTTGTATGTATGTGTGTACTACAGGTCGAGCCATAAAGTGAGTGATTTTTCGTCAATTAGTGTTGGGCGATTTACATATTCCCAACCTCTATTATGTTGAGAAATATTAAGTCTAATAAACCGCTAAAATATGAGGATTGTGTGCTGGGAAATCTCTTGATTTATCCTAACACTAATACCATGGTAGGATGACTAGTTGGCATGCTGGGCATATGGAGTAGAAGTAATTAGACGTGCAGGATGGGATTAGTCGACGCGTGGAACTTTAGCAACACAAAACTTCTTAGTGTCATTTAATTTTTCCGCACATAGTGTAAATAAGTGAATAGGTTTTTCGGGAACAATCAAACAACAAGAAATAAAAATGTGGATGGGAGAAAAAAATATATTGAAATTTTGTGCATTTCAAATAAGATGATATTTTTATGTATTTTTTTAGCATTCACAAATCCTCCCAAGAACAACATGGTTGCTAACATTAGATGTCAAGTTTTGTTTTACATAGCTTTCCTATCCAAAACCTAATCCTCTATATGCCACCAACATTTCTAAACTATATGCATATCTAAACCAAAATTTCCATAATAGTACAAACAAAAACTCTGAATTTTTTTAATATAGTGGAGATTATAACAACATATGTTACATGGACCCACAATCCATAATTTTGATCAATAATGAAATACCAGCAAGACACATTTTAGCATATTTTTAAAAGATGAATGAATGAATTCTGAAATTTGTCCAGCAATATTTTTGTGAATGATCCACTTACCATGATCCATCTAGAGACCAACTTTGGATAGTCCATATCCCCGGGAGAAAGAGATACTATATTAAAACCAATGACTAATAATCTAATTTCATCAATTAAAGGTTGAAATAAAAAATTCCTCAGGGCATACTCCTCCTTTAGTGCATAATCCTTCTCAGGGTCCTTCACTGCATAATCCTTATTCATCCATTTTATCCCAACAAAGAATCTCGATCCATTTATTCCAATCAAAGAATCATCAACATTCTATGAGAGCAAAGAATCCTCAAATATTTGGAGCTACCATTTTCTAAAGCCAAACTAAGAGTTAACTTTAAAATCATTAATTTTGCTTCATTGTCGAAGCCTTACCCTAAGAGTTAACTTTAAAATCATTAATTTTACTTAATTGTTGAGTCCTTACCCTAACCCATCTTTGAACTTCAATATATCATTATCCTTTAAATAAATAATGTCCTTTAATCCACTTAATCAAGCATACTCTTGACAAACACCATCAAAGAAACCATTATAAATATTTTCCTTAATAATATTCTATCAAGCTTGTCTTTTTTATAGGAAAAAAACAATTAGAAATGCTCATCCCTTGATTATCACATTATGTATGCCTCATATAATGATTAAATGCACATAACTATTCTTCTTAACAAGATCATTTCCACTTTTGTTTTTGAGAAAAAAAAAATTGTTAGATTGGAAGAAGCGAGGATCTGGCGACCTCAGTTTTTGCAGGTTTCCAGGGTGCTTTAAAGAGTAGAATGGTAAACGAAGGGGGAGGGAGCATGACTCCATCCTACAAGAAAGTCATGGTCAATAGAGGGAAAGGTCCATGCAGAGGATGTTTCAAGTCCCCACTGCTGGGGGCATCCAGATTAGTGTCAGAGACACAAGGTGAGGACAAGCAAGAAAAAATAGAAAAAGCAGGAGAGGAGAACAAAGAAAACCAAGGCAAGGTGACAGACCCATCACATCCAAATGGGGTGGAAGGGAGCAACCCATGCAAAGCAAAAATGACAATGATCTAAAAAATTGTTCTATAATATTTTCATACTCAAGAATATAGATATTAGATGAGGGTGCATGCCTTGATCTGCAAATTCATGGGATTATGGACCACCGAAAAATCCCTACGAAGTTGGATCAAATACCATTGGAAACCAAGCGAAGAGTTGGATATACACCTAGGATCAAAATATTTTTTTACAACCGTCTTCATGAACCTAGAAGACATAAACAAGGTGTTTGAAGGAGGGCACTATTTTGATACCTCAGTCAGACTATATATGAGACCTTGGAAGGAAATTTTTTCCCTAGAAAAGGAGACCTTTAAGTTTGTGCCAGTATGGATCATAATTTATTCCTTGCCACTAGACTATTGGCTATATAACACCTTTGAGGCAATAGGAAATAAGCTGGGAAAATTTTTCAAGGCATCAGATGCAACCTTAAAGGGAAAGTACACCTCATTTGCAAGAATATGTATTGAGATGGACATCTCGGGTGCACTACCGAAAGCAATATGTTAGGAATTTAGGGATGAGGAATGGATCCAAAATATAGATTATGAACAGATCTTGTTTATATGCARGAGATGTCATGAACATGGGCTTCTATTTAGGGAATTCCCGCTAATCAAAAAGATGGAGAAAGCTATAAAAAAACAACCCCGAGATGAGGAAGTCTTTGTTCTACCAAACTACAAAGGTAAAGGAAATATACGACAAAGAAAACCCTCCACAATTGGTAAACCTTAATCAAAGAACATATTCAAAGGCCTGGTGGAGAACCAAAACTAGGATGGAGAGATGAGATAGTAGAAGCAAGGGGAGAGGGAGCCTGGTAGGAAGGAGGAAAATAAGGCAATTGAGAATCAACAATATCATGACACCACCAAAACTTACAAAGGATCACTAAGAGACAAAAATCCAGACAAAAACACTCCTAC
Source organism: Picea sitchensis (assembly GCA_010110895.2). Taxonomy (NCBI): domain Eukaryota; kingdom Viridiplantae; phylum Streptophyta; class Pinopsida; order Pinales; family Pinaceae; genus Picea; species Picea sitchensis. The sequence goes on from SNQJ01S0015336.1 coordinate 175,108, forward strand.
GCAAGAGGGGGATGGAGAATCCGAAATGACACCAAGTGAGGTTAGAAAAAAGGATATGGATCTATGCAACATCATGGAAGGGGAAGGGATTGACCTTTAGAATATTTTGGACCAATGGAAAAAACAAGGTATGGATACCATCCCTTTGGGCCAATTGGATCGTATTCAATATCTCTTTCTAGTGAGGGAGGAAGCAAAATCTAGAGGAATCAAATGCATGCATGGGGAGATAGGAAACCTGGGTATCAAACCGGGAGACAACCAACAACCACAATCACCAAATAAATCCAAGAGAAATAAGGGGATACAATTGAACAGTGTGGTACTATAGGAACTGGGAGCACTTCTGATAAATTCCAGTAAGATCAAAAAGTTATTCCCTACCTCTCCCCCCACCTAGTTTAAAATGAAGGTTATCACTTGGAATATAAGAGGCTTGAATAGCCCCAGGAAACAAACAATTCTAAAAAACAAGCTAAAAATGGAAAAAATAGATACATATTTTTTACAGCAAACCAAATGTAAAACCGATAAGATGGTACAAATAAGTAGGAAAAGTTGGAATGCTTACAATTTTTTAGTTATTGATAGTCAAAATTCAGTCGAGGGCATTCTCATCTTGTGGAACCCACAAAACGTAGACCTGATATCGACAGAATATACAAAGAATTATTTATCAGTAATTATGCAAGTTATAGGGACTCCAAATAACGTTATGTGCACTAATGTATATGGCCCTCAACTTCTAGAAGATAAGAAAAAAATGATGATAGGATTAGAAAACCTCATGGATCGAAATATTAATCCTAGTTGTATTTTAGCAGGTGATTTTAATATAATTTTCACCCTGGATGAGAAGAAAGGGGGAGTCTGAATATTGGATAGAGATGTTGAGGTCTTCTCATCCTTAAAAAAAAAAAAAATGCCTGGTTGATATCAGAACTAGTAATGGGATTTTTAGCTGGAACAACAAAAGATCTTTGCATAACCAAGTAACCTTGAGATTAAAAAGATTTTTAATCTTGAAATCAATTGTAATGCAAGGTATAGATATCGAAGGAAAAATCCTTTCGTAGGGGGGATCATACCATTGTCCAGTTCTGTTAGAGGAAAACTTTCAGGGAACCCCAAAAAATAGGCCTTTTTGTTTTGAGAGTTTTTGGATTGAGCACCCAACCTTCAAGGAGAATATCAAGCTTTGGTAGAAAGAGGAAAACCAAGAACATGGGACAAAAATGTCTATACTTCAAGGGAGATTAAAACATATAAAGAAAAAATTAAAGCAATGGAATCAAGAAGTCTTTGGGAACATTCACCAAGAAAAAAAATGACTCGAAGAAAAAATGGGTCAGATTCAGGAATTATGTATTCAAGAATGCTAAAATGAGGAGAGGAAAGAGGAGGAGATACATTTGCATCAGGAATGGAAGAAAATATGTAATAAAGAGGAAATATTATGGCATCAGAAATTCAAAGTGCAGTGGTTAAAGGAAGGGCAGAAAAACACAAATTTCTTCCACAAGTCGACAATATCCCGAATAACTCATAATAGAATCTTGAAAATCTGAGACCAGGAATGAATAGGGAGAGGATCCCATCAGGGAATTAAAAAATATTTAGTTAAGCACTTTCAGGACATAGCAAGAGAACCCAACCTAGATCAGTCAAATGCAATCCAAATAATTTTGAGGCATATTCCTAGATTAGTAACAGAGGAGCATAATAAAAATCTAAGGAAACTTATATCACCAGAAGAGGTTGACCAAGCAGTTCAGAATATGCCAAATGGAAAGGCCCCAGGCCCCAATGGATTCACAATGGACTTCTTCAAATCCAACTATGACATGGTAAAACACGATATTTATGGTATAGTGGAAGATTCAAGACACTCATAATCTATTCTTAAATATCTGAACTCTACTTTCATCACATTGATCCTGGGAGAAAATGAGGCAAGGACTCCAGACCGGTTTAGACCGATAGCCCTATGCAATGTTGTGTACAAGATAATCTCAAAAGTTATATCAAACAGACTGAAACCCCTCCTCCCCATACTAATCTCAGAGGAACATTCAGGCTTTGTGGAAGGTAGGAAAATTTTGGACAACATTATTCAAGCTCATGAAATAATCCACACTTTGAAAAGTAGGAAAAAACATGGCATGATCATACAACTAGATTTCACCAAAGCATATAACAAACTATGTTGGCATTATATGGAAAAAACAATGGAATCCTATGTATTTGATAAACACTAGATACCATGGGTAATGAATCTAGTGTCCATGACTAGTTTTTCAATACTAGTCAATGGAGCCCTGACCAAACCTTTTTACCCTTCCCATGGTCTCATAAAAGGGGATCCTTTACCCCCCTTCCTATGCATCCTTATGATGGAGGGTTTGAGTAGAACTATAAAATCTGCAACAAAAGAAGGAAATAAAAAAGGTCTCTGACTGTATGAAGACTGCCCCACAACCACTCATCAACAATTTTTGGATGACACAATGCTACATGGAATTCCAACAGTCACAGAGGCAACAACTTATAAGAAAATATTAGCTGATTTTGGAGAAGCCTCAGGTACATAAATAAATCACTCTAAATCCATGATTTACTTCTTCAACATTGTCACATACCCACTACCTAAATCAGATTTATCTGGCCTTCTGCCAGACTAGAACCCCTAAATATCCATGGAGGCCCAGCGTAAGCTGGCTCTTTCTCTCTCCTTCTCCGTTCCCATGTGATCACGGTTCGATTTGAACGCAATGCCTATTTGTATTTCGCACCTCGGCGCTACATTAATGTCTAATTGTTCGACTCTGCAATCGCCAAACCCTGAGAGGGCTAGCGACCAGCCAATGGGGACGAATCCCTACAGGGTCAGCAAATGGCCAATAGGAACAAATCCCAACAGGGGTAGAGAACCACCAATGAGAACAGGCCCTGTCGCACGGTTAGGTGGAATACAGGTGGCAGAAAGAGAAACTCGACACGGTAGTCAACNACACTATTCCGGACCCCCCCCCCAATTAAAGGTAGAATGGCAAGGGGGGTATGGAATCCACTTGAGCATCGTTGATCATGATGAGTTAATCTCGACCGTTCGAGAGTTGCGCATCCAATTCTGGACCCCCCCCCCTATCGCTAAAGGCAGAACAATAAGGGGGCTCCAGAATGGAACCTCAATCATAGATATGGGCAGGTGGAATCTGGCTGTCCAGATCTGTTCTCCGCTTATCCTAAAGCATATTCATGTCTTGGCTTAAGTTGACGTCTCATATCCACATCTAACGTTCATTACAGACCCTGAGATCCTCCGAAAGAATCTCGTCCATTCATCGAGGTTTATCATCACGAGAGTCCGGACTCTCGATCTTGGGACTCCCAAATCCTCGATCCCCGATTTCCCGATGCGGTTAATCTCTCGACACGTGGCCTTCATCCATCAGACGGCTCAGATCTACTCCAGGGTTTCCACCATGGAAAGTCCCAAACTCTTCTCAACAGGAATCCCGATTCTGCGATTCCCGATTTCCCAAAATGGGAGATCTTACGACACGTGGCCTCCATCAATCGAATGGCTCAGATCTACTCTGGGGTTTCCACAATGGAAAGTCTCGAACCCTTGTCAACAGGAATCCCGATTCCGCGATTCCCGATTTCCCGAAATGGGATATCTTACGACATGTGTCCTCCATCAATCGGACAACTCAGATCTACTTCGGGGTTTCCACAATGGAAAGTCCCGAACCCTTGTCAACAGGATTCCCGATTGCGCAATTCGCGATTTCCCGAAATGGGAGATCTTACGACACGTGGCCTCCGTCAATCGGACGGCTCAGATCTACTCCGGGGTTTCCACAATGGAAAGTCTCGAACCCTTGTCAACAGGAATCCCGATTCTGTGATTCCCGATTTCCCGAAATGGGAGATCTTATGACACGTGGCCTCCATCAATCAGACGGCTCAAATCTACTCTGGGGTTTCCACAATGGAAAGTCTCGAACCCTTGTCAACAGAAATCTCGATTCCGCGATTCCCTGGACGTGGGAAATATCCTAAACTCTTCTCTACCCACGAAGACACCAGAAAACCAAAGTGGTAAGGCATTTAATGCCCTACTTTCTCATACTAATCTAACGGTCATGGGTGACCGCAGATTTCTCGACGAAATCTCATCTTTCGATCACCACCTATCAAGGTTAAGGCACTTAACACTCCATCCTCTCCTTCCGATCTGACGGTCGTGAGTGACCACAGATCTCCCGATGGAGTCTCATCTGTTGATTCGATATTCCATCCTTAAGCCACCATCTCGAGTTTTCAAGAGGATCGTTTCTCCTCATACAGGGTTACTAAGGCTTTACACCTTCACATTTATCTTCCAGGTTCTTGATGGGTTTTTC